>JACJUY010006121.1:0-32669 GCA_014220935.1 Platorchestia sp. MABIK | reverse complement strand
TCGAATGAATTAAAATCCTGGATGTGTGTCATGTAATTGGAATTTATATTTCTCATAAATTGATCTCTAAATCCTATAAATGAATTTCATCAGAAGTACATAAACGCAGCTCTAATTTATTACTACACCTTTTCACTTCAAATTAATCCAAGTCAAGTTCAATTTAATCCAAGTCAAGTTCAATTTAACCCGAGTCAAGTTCAATTTAATCCAAGTCAAGTTCAATTTAATCCGAGTCAAGTTCAATTTAATCCAAGTCAAGTTCAAATTAATCCGAGTCAAGTTCAATTTAATCTAAGTCAAGTTCAAATGAATCCAAGTCAAATTCAAATTAATCCAAGTTAAGTTCAATTTAATCCAAGTCAAATTAAAATTAATAAGTCAAATTTTACATACTTATATAGGAATACATTTTTATTTTATGTATGTAATGTTGTATTCCGTACTATCGGTTCTTAAAATAATGTTGAAAATGCCTTTTTCAGTATCTTATGTACCGATTTCTCTATATAGGAGTATAGAAGAAAAGTGTTTCTCATTGCATTTGAATCAGCGCTTCCCTCAAGATGGATCTCTACAACCAATCAACGGACTATGAAACAAGTGAAGATGGACAAGAAAATATACGCGCATGAGTAAGAAGAGGAGTAAAGAGTGAAAAATACAAGAAAACACGAGAAGAAAAATGCAGAGAGAGATAGATGCTGCATTGAAAGATGAAGATTAGAGAGCAGTGGCAACATTTTTCTTGCTAATGCAAGAATATATCAGTGTAGTAATGTACTTATGTAAATTGTAATAAAACGGAATCGTACATTAGTACTCAGGGAATTGCATTTGTCTATTTTTTTAAAGCTTAAATATACATATCGTCAGGTATTAATCTTTTGTTTTTGCATGTATTTGATTTCATATATAAATATATACATATAAATATATACGTGATAAAGTGGAATTTCACGCATATAAATAGCAATAAGTGTAACTAAATCCTCGAAACTGTGTGTATGTGTGTAACAAAAAATTACCTTTTGAACATAAATATCTGAGTGTATGCACACGGCCATCAATGTAGAATTTTAAAACAACTCTGATGAGGAGTATAATACGAAGTTTTTATGATTGACTTGTATCTTTTACACCGCTCAAATATCTGAATCACATTCTACCTCCTGATACTGGATAGTTACCATATTTTACGACAGCTTGTTTGTATATTGCAGAAATTTTATGCATTCCTTGCTGAAAGGAAAAACCCGGAAAAACTTGGTGTGGGAGCTGAGGCACAAAACCTTCAAAGTGGAGCGGTCAAATATTTTCACAAACACTATTATTAGGTCACAGCTTTGCAGGCAATTCTCGATGTTTTCAAGCGACGCAGGAGCTTTCACTTCGAAGAACCGAGAGCTATGATCTTTAGAGACACAATGAACTGCCTTGTGTGTGTGTGTGTGTGTGTCGATGTTTATAGAAAAGACGGAAGGAGAGTTTGACACAGAGTGTGCCGGGAAGAGAAGAGGTGAAACGGAAAAGGGATAGATAGGAAATTTATATAAATGCGCTTTGCGCATATGATGTTAGTGTTGGAAGGTGTTTTGTGAGTAGTTTTAGGGTGGTGAGAGTGAACTACACATCATGGCTTTGTATGGATGGGTGTTTAGTTAGTGAGCATCTTTAGTATTGGGCGTGGGTAGGTAGGCTTGCGGTAGTGGGTGGGAGACTGTGGAGTAGTACACGTTTATGTTGTGTTAGTTGTATTTTGGTATCGGTTGGGGTGCGAGTGTTTTCATTTTTGAGCTCTGGAATTGTTTGTGCGGTATTTGGGGGGTGTCTTGCGGGAACGTGAGTTGTAAGTAAAGTTGTGGGTGCATGTCGCGGATGTTTTGCCAGATTCGTGTTGCATGTTTGTGGAGTATTATGTTGATTGGTTGCAAGTTTTTTCGGCGATGGAGTTCTGCAGAGGTGTAGAAGTCTTGCCATTCTGAATTTGTTATGTATCTCGTGGCTCGATTCTGTACACGCTGGAGTGTTGAGATAAATGAATGTGGGATTGTGTGTAGGGGAATGGGTGGGTAGATGAGGTTGGATCTGATTAGGGAGATGTAGAGTTGGCGTTTTACTGCTGGATTTAGGTGTTTGAATCTGTAAAGACGTGAGAGATTTTGGTGTGCTATTGCTACTCATTGTCTGGTGTGTAATGCATATCCGGCCGGCAGCATCATCTCGTGTAGAGAGGGGCGACGCTGTGGCCAGGCCTTTGACACGCTCGCTCTTCCGCCGACTTTTTGGGCGCTTAACATTCTTGAGCAGCTAAAAGTGGACTCAAAATTCGTGTCTGATGGAATGTTTGTCCAAGGGATCTTGGGTGTTTCTTCACATAGTTTTCTCATTTTTTATGTTCAGGTTGACAAATCTTTTTTCATCTATCCTCCAAAAGACAATGACTTCATGATTTCGTCACTGATTTGACAATTTTGGAATACCACTGAATACCAAAACAAAGCACACGCCTGAGCAGGTGTCAAAATACCCTGCCCTGGTTTGTAACGTAATACATATTAATATGTTCTACATTCGCTTCATCTGTTGAAGTACGTCAGAAATCATTGGAAAGTAGTCCAGGAAGCCAATATTCTTTCATCAATCAGGTATGTAAATATTGAGCAAACATAGATGTATCATAGTTTTTTTCCGATATTTCTCCATTTTGCTTCCACTGCACAGTTTCCAACATCAATTGTATTGATATTTCATAAACAAAACATGGAATTTTATTCGAAATTTCTTTTCGAAAATGAGCTGTAACCTGGAATGTTTTCTTTTATTACTCTGATTCCGATAATGGAATGAGACACAATGATAAAATCCTCTAAAAAATCAGTATTGATTCACCCACAATATTGATTCTGGTCAAAAATGAATCGTACAAATTGCTGTTCGTCGGTTGGGTTTCGAAGCTTTGAAGTTCCGTCTGCAGTGTTAGAGAGTTACTCCACTTATTCTTCATTCTCAACATACCTTTTTATTTCACATATACTTCGTTTGCTTCACATAAACATAGTTTTTTCTCTTCTCAGTAATTTCGTCACGTTTTGAAAACAACGATTCAAACATTCAGAGAGTTCAGATGGAGTTTAAATACATAATTTTCGGAAAATTTTCTCTGATTGCACATGCAACACAATGACTTTGACGAGAATCAAGATTACCAATACAGCCCTCAAAAATAACAAATTATTTCGTAAAGATAAGGAAGACTTCTCTATTTTCCTCTCTATTTTCAGAAAGGCTGTTATATTCAAAATAGCTCGCTGTTATCTGCGGTCGGTTTTGAAAAAAATTGAGTTTTCATGAGTGAACGATAAACACATTCAGAGCGTCGCCCATTCCGAGTTATATAGAAATGTCCCGGCATGAATTTCAACACGCATATAGTTTTACCTCACAATTCTTCTGGTGATGTTTCGTATGACAAAAACAAATAGAAGCAAATTTAACTCGAACGATCATACGAACAGAAAGTGTCTCAGAGTTACTGAACCACTTTTAATGATCAGAAATCGAGCATTGTGTGCGGGAAAATATCGTGTACGTATAAATAAACTAATCATAACTCTAAATGACCGAAATTTAAATTTTGCTTGAATGAAATTATTCCGCTTCAAGGAAAAACGGCAATATTTCTTATTTCACCATGAAAGCAAGCAACATTTCTTATTTCACATAGAAAAATGAGGCAACATTTCTTACTTCCCAAGGAAAACAAGGCAATGTTTCACACTTCCCATGGAAAACGAGGCTAGCACCCGACACCATTTCCCGCAGCCCCGGAGAGCGCTCAGACACAACCGTCGTCCCACTCGTGTCTTGTGACAGCTCGTCATGACTGAGGAGCAGGACTCCAATTTGTGTTGGGTGTTACCTGCAGAAAAATAATCGTCGAAATTTGTTTTCAATTCGTGGTGAATAAATTTCTTACTATACCGGTTAATAGGAAAATAAACATTTACATGGATAAGAACATCAAATTCAGTGTGCTATATAAGTGAAATGATGAGGTGTCGGAATATTTTAATTAACAACTAGCACGGGTACCCGCACACACACACGGCTGTGCTGAGGCTCTTGTAAGCAGAAGAGTGGTCACCTGCGCCTTCATTTGTCACATTTGGCATGGGCTTCTGATTTGGTGGGGCTTAAGAATTTCGTTCGTAGGAATATAATGATGGTTGAGATGTTCGATGGGCAGATCAGAATGGTGTTAGAACATGATGGAACATTATGAAGAAATAGAATGTTGGAACAGGACGATGGAATTAAACGTTGGAACATTGATCCAACATGATGATGAAGTAAAATAAATGAACACAATGGCACAACATGTTGTTGAAATGAAATGTCGAATTATGCAGGCACAACCTGATGATGAAATAAAATGTTATAAATTTATGATATAACAGGATTAGGCACAATATGTTGTTGGAACATGGTGATGCAACATAGTTATGAAACAAAATGGTAGAACATGATGACACAACGTGATGATGGTACAAAATGTTGAAATGTGATAATGCAACATGATGGAACAAATTGTTGAAACATCATGATGCAAGATGATGATGAAATAAAATGTTGAAACTTGTTGAAAAACATGATATTCGGTTAAGATCTTAATAATGCTATATGATAGAGTGAAATGTTGGAACATGACACAACATGATGATGGAATAAGAATTTTGAACATGAGGGTACAACATGATAATGGAATAAAATGTTGAAACTTAAAAATGTATCTTTATGATAGAATAAAATGATGGAACATGATGACACAGCATCATCTTTTAATAAAATGTTGATACTTGATACTCCAACAAACGGATTGAATTTGGTTCCGCACTCGAAAATACTAAGTTATATAGAACGTGGAAAAGAACTAAATACTTACTAAACTTCAGCCTGAAGCAAAAATATTTTGTTTGATGAACTGCACACTATTATTCCCCCTCCCCCCTTCCCCTTCCCTTTCCCCCCTTCACTCCCTCACATCGACCGACTGGCCACGGACGTCAGGGGCATCCCATTTACAGTTCATGTGGTCATTTAGAGCTTAGTCTTAAAATCTGGCCAAAGTTAAAATTCTTCCGAGATTGTACTCGTTCCCAACATTATCCTTGTTTACCTGGCTACTACCTCTTCATGTTTGTTTGACAGTAAATGTCATATATGACCAAGAATTAAAGTTTTGTCGTAAGTAAACGAAATGTTGTTTGTTTGATATGAACTAGATTGTTGTTTTTCAAAACAATCATAGATACTATTTCATGAGGTATTTTGTAAATAAAATTTAAAACTCTTTTTATAATTTTGTTCATTTCAACATAATTTGACATCACATAAAAATCAAAACTATATTTCTGATTTGACAAAAAATGAGGCAATATTTCGAATTCACATCGAAAACAAAGCAACACTTCTGATTTCGCATAGAAGACATAACAATATTCCTGATTTCTCTTGGAAAATCGAGGTTATATTTCTTTTGTAACATGGAAAACTAGGCTAACACCCAACACCATTTCCCGCAGCCCAGGAGAGCGCTCAGACACAACCGTCGTACCACTCGTGTCTTGTGACAGCTCGTCATGACTGAGAAGCAGGACTCCAATTTGTGTTGGATGTTAACTGCAGTAAAGTGGACGTCGACAACTTATATTATCACATGACGATTTGATTTACTGCTATGCTGAAGTGTATGGGAACACGAAATATTTACCTCAATTTAAACATCGTAATCAGTGAACTATTTTAGCCATAACGATGTGCTGGAAAATTTTAGCAACTATCATGGGTACCCGCACATACACCTGACTGTGCTGCGGTTCCATTAAACAGAAGAGTGGTCAACTGCGGCTTCATTTGTCACATTAGGCATGGTTGTGACAAATAGACATTTATGAAGAACACAGCAAATAAACGTCGCAATTGAATTTTTCACATAAGTTTACTTTGTTGTACTGATTTCAAAGAGTTCGTATTCTGAAAGTAATATTCAGTTTTAAACACAGCCTACAAGAATTCAACCTTGTTGTCGATATTATAATCGATCTTTTTTTTCCGTGCTATTTCATAATTTTGAATAATTCCCATTCACGTAGAGAAAAATTTTCCCGTCTTTCTGAATTCGCGCACGATGAGTTCGAGTCACGAAAACTGAAATTTTCGGATGCCTAAAAATTCCTACATCATTAAGCTACGAGTTTCAATGCAAGTTGGTCATTTGCGGCGGAATTTCTGGAAGATATTTGGATGAGAATTTCTCCGACACGAAACAGTTTCGCCATGACGCGATGGAGCGTCCAGAATTAAATTAGACCTGCGTTGTCCTCTTCCCATAAGAACTTATCAAGAGACGCACAAAGTGGAGCTTGTGTTGCTTAGAGAACTTGGCAAAAGCGGCGCTTATCTTTTGCGTTAAAGCAAAATTTTAGGCATTCTCTAGAGCTGTTAATACTAAACACTCTTCTTATATTTAATTTTGCTAATCAGTCAACTGGAGATGAAGAAATGGTCGAAGGTCGAGAGCGTAATACTTCCTCCAGCACAAACAGAACTGTCAGTTTCTCGTAGTTCCCGGGAAATCTTTGGTTCAACAGAATCGTCACACTTTGTTCCCAAGCGTTGGATTTGGTTAAGCATTTTCAAATAAATCACTCACGGATATCAACACGTTACGTTGCATCAACATGCAATCATGGAAATCAAACAAAATGTCCTGTTTAAATTTACTATGAAAATATTCTAATAGGGTTCAAACTGTACAAGAAATATAACAGTGACTAAAACGACAGTCATATTCTAGTTTCTGAAAGTGAGGCTGAAGACACTGAACTGAATTCTTAAAAACATTTTACTCGTGTACGGCAGTGGACAGGTCCCAAAGGGTACGTTCTGTCCTAACCTATTGGACTTGTAGACGGCAGTGGACGGGAGCCGAAGGGAGCGTACTGTCGTCAGATTGGCTCAGTTGATGGCATGGATGGGTCTATGAGGAGCGCCAGTCCAAACCTGATGGAAGACAATGGATTTGTCCCTCAGAATGAAGAACTGGGAACAAAAGGAAAAAATTTTCATTAGAAAGCATCAACTTATTGAGTACGTAACAACTCTCTCTCAGAAACACTGATGGAAAATTGTAAAAATTCATTTTCTAGTTCAAAGTTTTGCGTTGCTTTTAAATTTTAGTTGAGAATCTGCTAAAATTGGTTGCTTGTGAACAAGAAGAAAATGAAAATTTTCTACAGAACGCTCTGTATTTATCCACATTATATTCTGTTGTAGAGAATAATGCATTTTAACGCAGATAATACAATAAAAAGCACTAAACTACTTGAATCACGTACCACTAATGAAAGAAAATCAAGGTCTATACATCTATCTCGTTTGAACACAGAAGGATCGAATCATCGCGAGCTCTATAAACGAAATTTTCCGCCGATCGAGTATGATTCTCGCATCAGTGATTTTGACTAAAAATTTGACGAATCAGGTTGTGAACTAAAAACATATTCATTGAATGTTAACAAAGAATTAGTAAAATTTTGTCGTCACTCAAATGAAATAATACAGGACTAAAATTCCAGTGGCAGTGACCAATATCAAAGTTATGGAGGCAAACGTGCGTTGAAACTCATGTCTGATGGACATCAGATGTTCTACTCATGAAACTGAGAGCTAAATCGTAATGTCCATAATACGTCCTCGCGTGAATATTATTGAAACTCAATTCATACACACCGAATTTTATTTAAAGCAGAGTTAGAAGCATTTATCACCATTCATCGTGAATTTTAGCGATGAAATCTAAATAGGAAGAACTGAACACCACCAATAAATGCAGCACAGCAAAGTTTTTCAATGAATAGTGATTATCGATCTAAAAACAATCAGAACCTAAAAACAATCCTCAACACAACACAGACTGACTGAGTTCGCAAAATTTGAAATTGCTGCAAATGATTACTAAGTAAATCTTTCAAATTCTGACAAAATATTGAAACTCACCTGATTCTTGTCCTCTGATTGAGTGTTATTTTTAGTTTTCCAAGCTGGCTTCTTCCTTCATATTTTGGAGGGTAGAATTTTTAAAGAAGATTCCCTGTGTGCGGCAGAGAGGGCAATTTTTTTTGCTCCTAAACCAAGTCCGGGCACACGCCACACACAAAGCGTGGGTGCAGCAGCTGAGCACCGCGTAGTCCTCCTCTGAGGTGAGCGGCGTCATGCATACAGGACACTCAGGCTCCAGTCTGACCCGTTCCAGCATCACTTCAGGAGTCAAATCGCCCATCAGTTTCTTCACCACAGTTTCTTCAAAAGATGCCATCACTTGCAAAGCAGTCGTCCTAGCGGCGATGGCATCGCTTCTATCAGGACAGGACGCCATGTACTGTGGGGAGCGAAGTCCACAGTTCAGCTGCCGTGTGAGGTCCCCAACCGCCAGCAGCAGCTGTTGGTCGGCGTTTTGACAGAATGTCTCGTTATCGATGGCGATCACCGCTGTAACCGTCGCTGTTATGATCCATTTCAGCGAGGCTGCTGCTACCGATGAACTGATGGCTCTTGTGTTTCTAGGATTGTCGGTCGAAATGATGAATCTCCACGCACGTAGGAGGTCATGAATTACTTGAGTTGATGGCGCTTCTATCACATTCTTGATGGCGCGTCCTACCAGCAACATGCACACGGTTTTTCCCAGAGACGAAATCTGTGCTACCGCTGGAGTGAGGTTGCTTAACAACAGGTCCTCAAAATCATTCCATTCTTCGTCTCCGCTAAATTGCGCCAAAGTCCGCAAAACCGGGAGTGCTGGCTCCATTTTGTGAGATGTACACGATTTAGACTTAGCCTGGGAAATGAGGCAATGGACCTTAAAGATGGAGAGGTCAAATATCGTCGCGAAGTGACTGTTGCAAACGCTTTCTTTTAGGGCTGAACACTGATGCGTATAAATTTTAGCACCATAGTTTTATTGTTAAGTGTAGATGTACTTCAAGCGACGAGAAAAGCCTTCGCTTCGGAGAATCGACAGCTTCGAGCTTCGAAAACAGAATGACCTGCCGATTGATCCCTCTCTGCTTAAATAAAAATCAAATCAGCTGCGGCCGGCAGCATCATCTAGCGAAGGTAGGTCTTGTGACCAGGCCTTAGGCCTGCTCGCATCGTCACGGACGTTTCGACCACTAGATGTTCATGAGCAGCAAAAAGTAGACCCAACATCCGTGTCTGATGGGATTATTACCCGAGGGATTTAAAACATTCACTTGAAGATTGTTTTTTTTTTTGATAACGAGTCTATTTCTCGTCTTTCCCCCAGAAGAAATTGTGCTTTCATTTCCTGACATTTTTGGAGTTCCTCTGGATAACAATGCAAAGTATTGTTTAGTTAGTCAATGATCGGAAAGGTGACCTTGCTAACTTTATTCAGTTAGTAGAAAAAAATCTATGCATGGTTTGTAATATAAACCCAGTTAATGTTTATCCCATCTGCTATATCGATTTAAACACAGCACCGTATTTTATATATGTATTATTCTCCAAGAAACTAATTTTTTATTTTCAGCCAGCAAAGTGAATGATTAACAATCCCAGATATATTGGTAGTACCTGTAGATTTTCTTCCGTTGTCTTCTAAGGCATTATTTTCCACTTTTAATTTGCTGATATTTTAAAATAAAAATTCGAAGTCATCTCCGAGATTTCTTAACGTTAATGAACTGTAACACTAAACATTTTCCTTGATTTTGCCTGTTTTGATAATTGAACGAGGCACAATAAAAAATCTTTGATATAGGCTAAATAAATTCGCCTGCCACTGGTACTGCTCGTGTAAAGAAACAATAACGCACTGTTTATTGATAGAATTG
The DNA here is from genome assembly GCA_014220935.1 of Platorchestia sp. MABIK. Taxonomy (NCBI): domain Eukaryota; kingdom Metazoa; phylum Arthropoda; class Malacostraca; order Amphipoda; family Talitridae; genus Platorchestia; species Platorchestia sp. MABIK. Next base: position 22,749 of record JACJUY010006121.1, on the reverse strand, counting down.
TGAAGCATTGCAAATTTTCTCTGTGTCGTTTGTTACTCTACATTTACTTTATTTTCTCCACAAATGCTTCGTTTTCTTTACATATCCCTCGTTTTTTCTTTGCGCCTAGGACAGTAATTTCTACTGTTTTGGTAAACAAAGAATCCATCATTCAGAGAGATTGAGACGGAGTTTCAAAGCATCAATTTCAGATATTTTTACTTCGTTTGCATCTGCAATGCACTGGCTTTGACGACAATCTTCACAATCAAAACACCTGGAAAACTAGCCGTTTAAAACAAATAAAGAAAATGTTATTTTACGAGTATCTGCATTTTCAGTATGGTTTCTAGTTAATACACAACGATTTATAAGAAATACGCCGTTTTCTTGAGGGCACGGGAAACGCAGAATATTACCTACTTCATGTAACTCAGAAACATCTCACCGTAGATTTCAATAATTATATTAGGTATACTTCCCAGTCATGTAGGGTGAGGTTCGAAATGAAATAAAAATGAAAAAAAATTCTATTTGAATGATCATATGATCAAAAAGTGTCTCAGAGTTACTGAAACCTTTTTAAAGGAAAAAACATGAGTATTATGTACGTGAAAATATTGTGTACCTATAATTCACCCAATTCATAACAATACATGATCAAAATTAAAATTTTCCGTAAATGAAATTATCGCGTGTGATGATAAAATAGCTATATATCTTATTTCACGTGGAAAAACGAAATAAAGTTCTCACTTCACGTGGAAAAACGAGGCTAGCATCCGACACCATTTCCCGTAGCCCAGGAGAGTGCCCAGACACACCCGTCGCACCACTCGTCTCTTGTGACAGCTCGTCATGGTGGAGCATGTATCCAATTTTGCGGTGGATACTAAATCCAAAAAACTCAACGTCGACAACCTGTTTATAGAAAATTATGAATTAATTTCACACTATGCAGAAGTTAATAGGAAAAACAAAACATTTACCTGGATAAGAACATCAAATTCAGCGTGCTATATAAGTGAAATGTTGAGGTATCGGAAGATTTTAATTAACAACTAGCACGGGTACCCGCACACACACACGGCTGTGCTGGGGCTCCAGTAAGCAGAAGAGTGGTCACCTGCGCCTTCATTTGTCACATTAGGTCTGGGCTTCTGATTTGGTGGGGCTTTGAAACTTCATTCTTCGAATTCTAGTGGTGGTTGAGATGTCTGATGGTCAGATTAGGATGGTGATAGAACATGATCGAACATGATGAAGTGTTAAAATAATGGAACATGACTACACAATATGATGATGGAGTAAAACGTTGAAAAATGATGACACAACATGACAATGGAATAAATTGCTGAACATAACACAAATGTTGAAAATGGTGATACAACATGATTATGGACAAATTGTCATTCGGCATTGGCATGTAACATGGTGATGTCATAAAATATTAGAATATGCTGAAGAAGCGTGATGAAACATTAAACATTGAAATGTTGAAACTTAATGCTGATGATGGAGTAAAATGATGGAACATGACACAACATGATAATGGAGTAAATTTTTGAACACAATGATGCAAATGATGATGGAATAAGTGTTGAGATATGACCACGCAACATGACGATGAAGGAAGATGTTAATACATGATGACACGCGTATACGTTTTAAAATGTTGAAGCATGATGAGACAACATGACTTTGAAACAAAACGTTGAAATGTGATGTTTCAACACGACGTTGAAACAAAATGTGGAAACATCATGATTCAACACACAGATCGGACATGATGGTTCTGCCCGTGAAAATACTAAGTTTAGACTACCATGGAATAGAGATGAAAAACTGGTAAACTTCCTTGATGCAAAATTTCTCGTTTGTAAACTGCACTTCACTCACCCCCCTAGTCTCTCATCTACCGACAGGCCTACTGATGTCAGGGGCATCTCTTTTAGATAGAATTATTGTGGTCATTTGGAGCTTATCGTAAAAATCTGCCCTCAGTTTAAATATCATCAGAATTGGTTTCTTGCCTAAAATTCTTATTTTGTACCTGACAACTACTTGTTCAAGTTTGTGCGACAATAAATATGCTATTTAACCATGAATTAAATTGCTATCGTCAGTAAATGAAGTTTGATTGTTGACGCAATAACTCATTTGCTCACCAAGTCCGTGCTCTTTTAGAGCATGCAATTATGACAGCATGTTTAAAATACGTTCTGTAAACGATTAGATTCATCTTCGCTCAATGTAAAACAATATCAAAATTCAAGAAAACAAAAACAAACAAAAAAAAACATCGGCATCTAAGGATGCTTTCTTTCCAATTCAAGCCTGATACATATCACCTTGTACTTTGGTTTTTCAAATGCCTTATAACTAACACCAGGACTCCATGACGCAATCTCCCGGTCAAGACCAGTACCCATTTTAGTAAACCTGGTTAGAGTGGGGTATTGTGCTTTGAATTTTGCCCCTATATCCAACGGAGAAAATCGCCACCCAAAGCCGGGATTCGAACACTCGATGCCCTTACGGAAGGGCAGATCCTTAAACCACAAAGCTATGACGAGCATGGAGTAAAGCTGTGCTATGCCATGACGAGCATGGATGAGCGGAGGACAGGAGCTGTGTCAAGCCAAAGTTGAAGTACATGGACACGTTCCACAATAATGGCTGAAAAAAGATGTCCGAGTCCTGATGGAAATAATGTGCTCGACTTTTTCTTCCGACGGAATTTTACGCTGTTTTTTTTCAATGCGTGACGAACGCGCCGCAAGCAAAGAGAGGGAGGCTGGTAAATTACGTTTGGGTAGGCTCTATCAATCGTTACATGGATACGCACGTACCATGTAAGTACTTAGGAGTAGATAAAATTGAATAAAGCAAAAATGTGTCTATTGTATTCCCGTTTATGATCTGCTTTCAATTTAATTTCATAGCTCTGCTTTCGTTCAACATCTGAGATTGCGTCCACAGTCCGAGCGATGCTTCGTATGATGTGTTTGCTTGTGGAATTACTGAAACGTTGCTGGAGAAGTTCATGATCAAATAAAGTTTCACTTGGTTGAACAATTTTCTAAGACTTTTGAAGTTTAAATTTTTACCATGAATAATTTCAAGTGCTGATATAATGGAAGAAATTCAATGAAGCCTCTAGATTTAGCTCTTTGAAATATTTGGTGGACATTTCACACTTCTCGCAAGCATTTCGTGCGCGACCCTCACCGAGTTTGAAGCATGTAGCCCACGATTTGTAAATGAAGCGGGATTTTTTTCAAACTTCTTCTTTGGCTGAAGTCTGACCGCATGTTGATCTCAATGCTTGGACTGATCCATGGCCGTAGAATGTAACAGTGGAAAAACATTACAAAGCGTAATTATTGAATTTGATTGCGAGCAAGCCGTGGTTTTTCAATTGAATTATAATAATCAAGCATTAATGGGTCGCCGATTACGCTATTGTCCCTCATGCAAAGCATCTGTTCATACACACTTCAAGGAGCTGTTTTTTTCGATATTAACCAGTCAGTTTTTGATGTTCTACAAAATAATAATTGATACTATTTTGTGAGATATTATGATACTCAAAACCTAGAATTATCTTACATTCGTTTCACTTTTGATTTTTTCTTTTTTCCAAGAAGACTATTTTCTTTTGAGCCAAGTACCTTGTCACGTTCCCAAGACTCTACCTGCTTTCGGTTATGTTAGCTCACTTATTTATACATTTATGTTCCTGTTCCGTGATTGTTCAGTTCGAGCTCTCAACTTCCATTGATGGTTGAAGCTGACAATGCATCGTAGATTGATTTGTTATATTTTTTTAAATAAGCAGTTCAAAAAAGACGTAACTTTCAATTGTGAGTCGAGTGGGTCGCTTCGCTGATGATGACGGAGCATATTGAAGAAATAATATGTAACACGATTTTAAAATATCTCGAAACATTGTGATAGAACATGGTAATGTTACAGTGATGAACCATTGTGATGAAACATGATGGTAGAACATGGTGATCTAGCTTAATTGTGCGACAAGTTGGGCAATACCGGAAGAACACGAAGGTGTAAAATGATATTGGAACATATTCATTGACCACAATGATGGTGTATGATGGAGGAGTATGAATGAAATATAACCTACATGTTAACATACAATGATAATGGAACACGATCCTGAATAAAGTTGGAGGAACACAATGGTGGAAAATAACCGCGTCATTTGGATGTAAAACATTTTTCGTATGATACAACACATGCTAACTCACTTCAATATCAAGAACATCAGCCTGTGAAATACGAAATAAAACATCCGAAGACTTTAATAATAATTATCCCCGCGTTAGGGGGAGCAGAAAAAACACATTTCCAATAGCACGGTACTCAAAAATGAATTTTGATACGGGTGTAATTTTAAACCCTTAATGTTTTTCTTAGATGCTTCTTCCGTTCAGTATTTTTTACCATCTGTTCATTATTTAAACATTGGACACGATGTATACGCATCGCTTAAATTTTCAATAAAGGTATTTTTTAAAACTCCTTTTTCCCGAATACTGCGTGCCTCCCATCACGAGACAGACGAGGTTTAACTTTGAACTCACGACAAAACACCGTCCATCTGTGAGTAAATATTGCAATTTGTCAATTACTCCCTAATTTTTTGTGCATGCGGATTAACAAACGTCTTTCATCTTCCACTATTCTTTCTATAAAATATTTTACTATTTACAGACAAATCTTCATTCCGCAGAAACTTTTAACGTCGTCGAGATAATATTTGTTTAAGCAATTTCTCCCAAACTCGCCCAGACTCATTCCATTTGTTGACTTGCTCCAACCAAGTTAGCTAGTTAGAAATTGTACTTTCCTGGAAGCAGAATCTGCAGAACAATGATCAAAATAAATATATCATAGTAAACATTTTGTCCCATCTAACAATTCATGATCACAATGAACGTAAATAATTGCTAAATTGTGAGACTCTCTCCCCACTCCTCATGAGTACGATTTATTTTACATTTGCGCAATTTTCTAAGCCACATTTCTGCTCAAAGTTCAACATCAAAAGTTTAATATTGATTTGTTCCTTCTACGTACGACGTGTCGTCGTTTGTTTGAAATTATTCATTCCAACTTATTTCTTTCTGTTATCTTTTTCAAATTCCTTCTGCGCGACAAAGTTGTCGATGTTTGTTATGATAAAAATGAACATTTCTTACTTATCACATACAGTATTTCGCTTAAAATCATTTTTTATCCAACACACTAACAAACAAGTAGATATTTGAGAACGCTTTCAATATAATGTAAACAAGAAAACAAGGATCCCCGTTAAATAATTACGAGATTTATTATCAGGAATCTTTTTATTCTTTTAATTAAAACGGCGAATGAAACTGGCCCCCAGCTCAACCGTTTGGGCTCCCAGCCCAGCTGGCCCCCATAATTAAATGTTTCCGCGTGAGTGCAATAATTATTGATTGAACAAATTATAATGAGTTCTTAAAGTTTAACTTGATAATTATATTCAATTTTGAACGCATTTTTAATTAATTCTACCCTGTTGTTGGTTACCCTTGAATTTTTTTTTTTTCAAGACTATTATATATTTTTGATTGATTCTCATTTGATCGAAGAAAAGTTTCCGTCTCTCTAGATTCGTGCAAAATTACTTGTTAGTGTAATGAACAAAAATCATCATGTACTCGAAAATTTCTACGTCATTAAGCCACGAATTTTGTCATGTTCTGATCATTAAAACTATGCTATCTGTCAAAAAGAAGGATTTTTCATGTCGTACCAGTTGCAGAGAAAAACAGTGTGAATAGTGAAAAATGCTATTAAAGAAAGGAAGTCATTCAAAACAATGGTCAATATCGTGTTTATTGCGCTCAAGGAAATTAAAAATTCCGTTTCCAAGAATCACTACAGGAACACATTTAAGAACGTTTTACATAAATGACATTCTGCTCACCGATGCGTAATCTTCGAATTATTCAACTTTGAAGTTATAGGAACGTCGTATATGAAAGTGAAGGAACGGACACGTAAATATGCTGTAATACGGTATTGACGTGACGATGGGTGAGGTTAGGGTAGGTTATGTTTGGTTAGGTAAATTAACTAACCTAAAATAGCATAAATCAACCTAAAATAGCTTACCTTGACTTACGCAAACCGAGGCTGTTATTTTCTCGGCCAGAAGTGGGCGGCTCCCGCCAGAAAAGTGGGCGTGACCCAACAATGCGGCGACCAAGCAGCCGACCATGTAATGTTATTCCTATTTGAACGTAATTATTGTTATATTTCGAAAATAACGTTTCAGCGTGCAGAATGTCATTCGTGTAAAATGTTATTCAATGTGTTCCTTTAGTGATTCTTTGGAACGGAATTCTTAATTTCCGTGAGCGCATTAAACCCGATATTGACCTTTATTATTTGCCGCCTCCCCGCGGAGCCTGAACCCACTTCTAGGATGTTTTAGTTAATAACACAATAAAGGTTCTCACCCATAAATATTACGTTACAAAAACATTTTGAAATTAAGTCTATTGTATTCACTCCAACGGTTTCACTAATGTTCAACGGTCGCCGCCATATTGGAACTGATATCAAGTGCATAGCGATTTAAAGTCTTCACTATTCCAGTCCCGCTAATATTTTTGGGTGATTACTTTCATTGTGTTATTAACTAAAACATCCTAGAAGTGGGCTCAGGCTCCGCAGACTCCGCAGGGCTAGCAAATAATAAATTACGCCATATATTGCGCCAACCATAACTTTTCCCTCGCTCCAAGCACCTGCGGCATTGTTGGAACAACCTTTCCTTTTGCGCGGGAAAGCCCTTTCATGAGTGCAGTTCTTATAATTTCAGAGTCAAATAACTCAAAAATAGCGCATCAGCGAGCAGAATGTCATACGTGTAAAACGTTTTTAAATGTGTTCCTTCGGTGATTCTTTGGAACGGAAGGTCAATATTGATTATAGGCCTCTCACGGAAATTGAAAATTCCGTTCCAAAGAATCACTAAAAGAACAGATTTAAAAACGTTTTACATGAATGACATTCTGCTCGCTGATGCGTTATTTTTGAGATATAACAATAATTACGTGCAGATAGGGTTAACATTATATGGTCGGTTGCTTAGTCGCCGCATTGTTGGGTGACGCCCACTTTTCTGGCGGGACACGCCCACTTCTTGGCGGGAAATTTACAGTCTCGGTTTGGGTAAGTTAAGGTGAGCTATTTTAGGTTGATTAATGTTATTTTAGGTTAGTTTATTTAACTAACCTAACATAACCTACCCTAACCTCACCAATCGTTACGTTAATACCGTATTACAGCATATTTACGTGTCCGTTCCTTCACTTGTATATACGACGTTCTTAAAACATCAAAGTTGAATAACTCGAAAATAACGCATCAGCGAGCAAAATGTCATGCATGTAAATTGTTTTCAAATGTGTTGCTTTAGTAAATGTTTGGAACGGAATTTTTAATTTCCGTGAAAGGACTAAAATCAATATTGAGAGAACGGAATTCTTGATTTCTGTGAGCGCATTAAACCCGATATTGACCAAAATAATAAATAATTTTATGTACAAAAATGCTGGGAAACGAAAAAAAAATTCTTGAAGGCAAATGAATCAGAAAAACTTGAAATAATTTTGTGGCTCATGAGTTGGAGTTCAGGAATAATTAAAATCTCCATCGGACCTTGAAAACACTACCATGGGGGAAAGGAAAGAAGTGATGAACACTCTGGACGTATACTGAAAGTCGTCAGTACATTTTTGACAGACAGTTTAACGTGTAATTTAATGGCCAGAGCCCCAGCAAATATCCCCGCATCGCAGAGGTAACCGACGGAGTGACGTCGGCAGCGCGGCTCAACGATTTGCCCATGGGCGTCCACAAGGAGGAAGATCACGGGCTGTGAACAAATGCTAAGGTTAGGTTTGTTCGGTGCGGTAAGACGAAGTTTTACGAAAGTACACTAAGAGCAAATAGTAAGCTTCCCCTTATACATCTTCGGAAGTAGATAGCTCCTAATCAGGAAATTACAATCAGGAAATAGCAATCAATACAAAAGTAGCATATAGGATGGCTAAGTAGCAAATAAAATGGCCAGTAGCACATATGATGACTAAGTAGCATTTAGAATGGCTAAGTAGCATGTAGGATGGCTAAGAAGCATGTAGGACGGCTAAGTAGCATATAGGACGGCTAAGTAGCATATAGGACGGCTAAGTAGCATATAGGATGGCTAAGTAGCATATAGGATGGCCAAGCAGCACATAGCATGGCTAAGTAGCATATAGGATGGCCAAGCAGCACATAGCATGGCTAAGTCGCATACATCGCTCATAGTGTGCTTTAGTGGGCGAGAACCCTTCGGGATCTTCTCATTTATTTATTAGGCCAGAGTGATGGACCTTCTACTTTGTTAAGTAGTTAAGAATTACTGAACAGGTTGACTGGACATAGCGCTGTCAATCACTGCAACCCACCATAACAGTACATAATCCGGTCCTTGGGTCTCCGTAGCGACGAGAAGGTAGTCCTGTGTCAGGTCTTCATCGCTTGCGGGAAACGACCGCTCCCCCGAAGCGTCGCCGTCCTGCTCCCATCCGCCCACGGGCCGGCTGCTCTTCTGGCAGACCATCTCTACGTTGCTTGGCTTCATCGACGAACACATGCTCTCACAGGTCACGGCGATAGTTACAGAAATTTATACACTGCGAAAAACAAGCTGAACGGCGTAAAATGGCATTGATGTGGTAATTGGCGGGTGACAGACTGATGCTCATGCGTGAAGCATCTCTGGAGTTTAGAATGTTTTTGTTTTTTCGGGGCCAGTTGGAGTAGCTAGGGCTGGTCTTTGAGCCTCAGGTGCTAGCGAAAGAACAGCGCTATGATTTTATAAATTCAAGTAATTCTTTCAAACAAGAAAAATCTCGAAAGAGTCTCATTTCGAGCACACATTCGTCCTAAATTTATTTTTACTCTAAATTGTGGAAATTTCTGTACATCGGAAGGGAAACCTACGCGGTGGCAGAACTAGGCGGAGTCCGTGTGTACCGCTGCAGCCGGAAGGTTAAGGTGTTCTGGTGGTTAAATTTAGCTAATGTTGGGTCTCTTTTACGCTTTGACTGCGACGTGAGCCGCCGGTGTGCACGGAGGGAATTTTCATGATGCTGCTGGCTGACCAGTGGTCACAAATTCTATTCTCGTAAATACTTTATGAAAACTATTTGGAAGGAACGATCCAGTTAGTGTTTGCTTTTTTTCAATATTGTTGACAATTTACTTTCAATTATAGGTAAATATTGAATTTCGGCTGGACCCAATACGGTCAGTGTTCATGCTGTTGCCGAATGTGATCGTTGGAAATGTACGCACTTAAGCTTTCATAAAGCATGCATGTACAATGCAGGCATGATCAATTGTGTATCTTTAAATTAATTTTAGGATAGTTTTTTCCATCACTGTTAACTTTTCAGTCTAGCTTAGGTCCTAGATGCTGCGAATACTCGTATTTTGATGGGAATGATGTATTCATTTACTGTTCGCTCCATCGCTTTAATTTGATTACTGTTCTCTAAAACCACTACTGAAATCAACGCTTGTGTGACTGAAGTAGAAAAATCAGGAACTTAATAATTAAAATAATATTATTTTATACATAAGCTGAGAAATGACCAATATAGTTAATTCATTGATTTCCATTTATTTATTTCTTCCTGTACTCTGAAGACGTGATTTTTCAAATGAAATCATATTCCGGAAATCATTCCGTTCTGAAGTTTTATTACAAGCTGATGTGAAAATATTAATTTCTGCATTCCTTTTTCTATGTTTCAAATAGGCATCTGACAAAAGTACTCATCAATCATTGCTTATTGATTCGAAACTACAAAATGATGAAATCAATGGCCTTAGGACATTGAACTCAAGCTATAAAGGAAAATGTTTGAAAGTCAAAATGGTCATCTAAGCGATTTTGCGACCAAATTTCCAGAAAATATTTTGATGAGATTTTCTCTGGCGGAAAACAGCTTCGCTATGACGCAATAGAACGCCCATCTCAATGAGGCTCGGGCAGGCCTCGGCAGAATTAAATTAGACCTGCGTTGTCCTCTGCTCAAAAGAACTTATCTAGAGACATACAGAGTGGAGCTTGTGTAGTTTAGAGAATTTAACCCAATCGACTCTTATCTTTTACATTCAACCAAATGATTAGGCGTTCGCCAAAGCTATTTACACTAAACACTCATCTTGTACTCTAATTTTACCATCCAGTCAACTGGAGATGAAGAAATGGTCTGAGGTCGAATGCGTAATTCTCCCTCCAGCACAAACAGAACTGCCAGTTCACATAATTCCCAGGAAATCTTCCGTTCAACAGCATCGTCACACGTCATTACCAAGTACCGTTTTTGTATAACCATTTTCAAATAAATCACTTCCGGATATAAACACGTTTCTACATTCATAGAAATCAAACAAAATACGATATTTAAATTGTTTTTTAAATTATTCCACCAGAATACAAACAGTACAAAAAGAGAGTGACCAGCAACGACAGTTATATTCCAGTTTCTGAAAGTGAGGCGCAAGACACAGAACTAAGCTCGTAAAAACATTCTACTCGTGGACAGCAGAGAACGGTTCTCATAGAGAGCGTCGATCCAGTCGCAACTGATTGGGCTTTTAGACGGCAGTGGACAGGTTTCATAGGGAGCGTCCTGTCGTAACTGATTGGTCTGGTTGATGGCATTGGATGGGTCCATGAAAAGCGTAAGTCCACGGCTGATGGAAGACACTGGATGTGTCCCTCAGAATGTAGAACTAGGAACAAGGAATGAAAAAATGGTCATTAGCAAGCTTCGAGTAATTTGATACATAAAAACTCACTCATATAAATATTTGCCGCAAACTGTGAAATTCAATTTCAAGTTACTGTATAGTGTCTTATTGAAATTTTTGTTGCATATGAAGAAATCTGTTGTACATGAACCAGAACAAAATGAAAACTTTTCACAGTACTTTGTCTGCACAACTAGGAGAAAAGTTCATCAAAATATTATCAAGATGTAGAAATTAATTTATATTGTTGGAGATAACGCCATAAAAGGCACTAAGCTACCTGAAGTGAAGCTCATTGAAGAAATAAAAATGAGATCTTCACATCTGGTTCATGTGAACGTCAGAGGTATCCACAATCGTGACCTCTAAAAAATTTATTTTCTGTAGATGGAGTGTGACTCACACATCAGTGATTTTGACTGTATAATTGGTCGAATGGTGATGAGAACTAAAGATACGTTCACAAGATTTTGTCGAAGTGACATGAATGAAACATTACAAGACTTAGTTTCCAGTGGCACTCCACAATGTCAGAGTTCTGCAGGCAAACGCGCGTTCAAACTCAAACCTAATGGACATCAGATGTATTACTCAAAATGCTGAGAGCAACATTGTAATGTCTGTAAAACATCCTCGCAATTACTTAAAACCGTATTCATATTCGCTGAATATTATTTAAAGTAAATTTAGTATAATTCATTACCATATAAAAAGAATTTCAACAAAGAAATCAAAACAGAAAAAGCTGAACACCACTAATTAATTCTGCAGGACAAAGTCTTTAGAAGAATAGTATATATCGATTTTAAAATAATCAGAACATTAGAACATTCCTCTCGACAATGCAGTCTGAATGGTGTAGAAAAATTTGGAGTGGTTTCAAATCAACGCAGAATTTTTTCAAATTCTAAAAAAATTTTAAAACTCACTTGATTCGTGTCCACTGATTGAGTCTTGTTCCTAGTTTTCTGAGGCCTTTAACTGTATTATAATTTGGAGGGTAGACTTCTTGAAAAAAAAGCCCGGTGTGCGCCAAAAATGGCAAATCGCATTGCTACTAAACCAAGTCCGGGCGGCGCTAGTGTCAAAAGCTAGTCGATGCCCTCTTCTAGCATGGTCACCTGTGCTGCATGCCAGATACCGCCAGATCTTGCACACACCTGCGATGCATGCCAGATACCTCCATTGTACAGATAATTCTCTATCGAAACTACATGTTTATTCGGATAAGAAGACGAAAACATTACGAATTGTACAATTATATATTGCTGTCGTAATTTTCGTCATGATAAGTTTTGAGAATCTCATTAGTATTCCATTCTTTTGTGGGAATATAAATAATAGATTTCAACTGAACACGAACATTTAAAGATTGTTCGTTTTGTATCTCAATTGTTCGTTGTCAAGCAGAGTGAACAATATTTATAAATATATGTATATAATTGCTACCTGCTGTCTGATAACTATACGTCGATAATGCTAGTTTGTGCAGGATGTTTCAAAATCTTGCCGCAACACCGCCACCATCACACACCACCACCACCACCCCTGCACCTGTGATGGCTACCAAATACCGCCATTCTACAGATCATTCTCTATCGAAACTATATGTTTATCTGGATAAGAAGACAAAAATTTTACGAATTGTTTATTTATATATTGCTGTCTTAATTTTCGTCATAATATGGTGTGAGAATTTCATTAGTATTTCATTCATTTTGGGGAAAATAAATAATAGATATCAACTGACTGAACTCTAGAGACAATGAACGAACAACTTGGAGAGTCGGTAGCTAAACATACACATTTTAAGACTGTCTTCAATTTGTGTTACAATAATTCGTCGTCAGGCAAAGTGAACAATATCTATGTTCAAAAAGCTGTCGTTGCTTAGTTATTACATAAATAAGTTAATAATGCACTGTTCCTCTATCTCCTGCCGATTTCAAAATTTTAGACTTGGCTTCAACCCCGTATGACCTCAGAATATCAGAGTACTTGCATATCTTCAAGCGAAACCCTCATTTGAACAATATGGACAGTTCGTACCCTTTGCAAATAGTGAATAGGTAGATTCCTCGTCAGAACCAGCCTAATTTCATTTCATACTTGTGTGCCACATGTATTCTTTCTGTGCTTCTGTATTTTTTCTTTGTTCATGTCCGTCTCATACTTTGTATTTTTACTTACGTGATATATTTATAGCACCTACAATTCATTTTACTTTGATCACACATTTCAGACGTAATTCTTTCGTTTTTCGTGTAAACTGATGATGAACAAAATTCATACGAGCAACATGAATCATGTGCTGCTCCTAAAAATAAAATAACAACTATATTTGCGACTTTAACATTTGAAGACGTGACTGTTTGCGACTTTGCAAAAAATTTACGACTGTGTGACTCTCTATAACGTGTTAATTAAGTGTTAAGTATCTACCTTGCGTTACTCGTTTCGCATTATCATAATCTCATACATGCTTTTGCCCTAGTATTAGTGAATTTTCGTTGCTAACAGCAAACGAATTAACCTTCTAAACAGGTTACCCTATGTTAAGTTTAAGTTGTACTTTAAATTTCAAGTTTTAGGGCAGGGTCCCCCATAGGAGTCCAGGATTTTGAGACCATTTGAAAAATAGGGATTGTTGCTGCTATAGGAAGTGTAAGAGGTCAGGTACATCGTGTGAAAAAATGAGACTCGTACGTTCACTCCTTCGCCCGCTACGGGGGTTTGAAGAATGGGGGGGGGGGGGGGGAGGGGGCAGTGGTATTTTATAATGTTACACCTCCCCCTTGGCACTTTCTTCACGTCACGACGTTGCTATGTCATCTTCAATGTCTATATATTACTGGATAATGATTTCAGGGGTCTAATATGAACCAAAAATTTTGAAAAATTTTAAATTAAAATTTTTTATGTTTCTTTGTTTTGCTTATAATGTAAACAATGGACTTTGAGGTTTCAAAATGCTTTTTCTCCTACGGTTTTCAAGCCACAATGATGATTTTGGTACCATTGGATGCAAATAGACAAAGGCTTTTAAAAAAGTAAAAAAAAATTTCAAAATTAATTTTTCTTCGAAAGTTATGACGTCATAAATCCACATTTTTTGAAAAAAATGTTGCTCTCGAATTTTTTTTATTTTTTATTTAAACTGAAAATTTGTGAAAAAGCATTTGACTCTTTGGAATTTCCACGTCTTTCCGCATCCAATGACACCACAATCATAACTGTTGCTCAAAAACTGTCGGAGGAGCAGCATTTTGAAAACCCCTCCTAAAATTCAGTTTTCTATGAATATTTTATTTTCTATGAAGAAAATTGCATTTTTCATAGAAGACAAACGATTCCTAAATGCATTTCCTATCACTACACCAAATTTAATTGTTCTAGGTTTAATAATCAAAATAAAAAAAAGGTCTGTAAGGGGGACTTTATCCTTAACACGCATTTTAGATCACGTCCTTCAAGTTCTCACGCTTTGTGCGGTTGAAATTTGTTAATTGGTATTTTTCACAACAGTCAACACATACGTTAACTAGAATTTTAATTGTGAATGTCCGAACGAATGTTCTCACGATCAGTGCAAGTGCAATTTTTAAGTTGTTTGTTGAAAACAATCAACACTTACGTTCGAATTTTGATTGAGAATTAAAAATGGTGAGCATCAACAGTGAATTGTATCAACAGAGCACTACTGTTGATGAAAAAATCAACCTCGAAACTTGAGGAAATGAAAAATTTATCGAAATACATCCTGAATACTTCATGGGAAATTTCCTGGTTGTATACTGTTGGTAACTTATCTGATTGACAATCAGTTCTATAGCTATAGCTTTCAATTTAATTGTCTTAACTTTCAGTGAACTGATTCAGAAATAGTTAGCATTTCACTGCTGACTTTCAAAAGAACATTTATATAGTATTTGCATTGATGATTGTGTTTAGATTTAGTTGTTTCATTTGTTGTTTATAACATTGTAAAAATTTTATGGCTATTCTAATCTAGTCGCGTTATCATTTCAATTGCAGGTCCTGGTGGCTAAGAAACGTCTAACAATCACTTTCAATAACAATCACAACCACAAACAATCACTTTAAAATACTAAACACGGAAATCATTGGACTATGGGAAACAAAATCAGTTCAGTTAGCGTCGATACGCTAACTGCAGCTTTGGTCGACACTAAGGGCCAAATCACTAATGAATGGATGGCAGCAAAGAGCAATACAGATTTCATACCGGACCGCGTAAGCGACGTCCTTTTGATGATCCTTCTGAAAGTCATGATAGCCCTGACAGTCTTAGTCTGCTACATTAGAAAACAGTTGGAACTGTTGGCCGAGCGCGTACGAACGGAGGATTTTCACCTCCGTCGCAACGTGTTCAAAACAAAAGGAACATTGTCAGAAATGTACCCACTATAACTGTAGGGGGACACGTGATGGTAAATGTGCAATCTGATTTGATGCGACCTAAACGCTCAAAACGACCGGTGCAATCTAACATACAGACGCTGGCAACGACCAACGGAATGCTGTCAACAGATGTGTAACCTAATTTGGCTCTAAAACAGATGTGTAACCTAATTTGGCTCTAAATCAATTTGTTATATTCGGTTCATTAGTGAACGTGTCAACCCCCATTACATATATTGAAGTTGCCCTGAAAAATGCTCGATAAAAATATTCTTCATATACACAATGTTTACTCGACACCTACTCGATGTTTTCTATAATCGTAATCAAGCCGTACACATAGTAACCATACCTTTAAGTTCTTACGAGTTCTACAGTCTAAAAATTTACCTCTACGCTCACTACGTCGGTTGCTTTAATGAAGATTTGAAATAGTTCTTTCAATAATTCTTGTTCAAATGCTTCCAACTTTCATTTGCTGGGAGATGTCCAGCAGACAGCCTGGCGCCCAAGCGACTGTAAACAAAACGCAGATAATCTTAAACTGCAATCAACCTTGCAATTAACTTCCATTTGAAACGCTGCAATCCTTTCCTAACCTTAGATGAGTAAAAAAAATCTAGAGTATTTTTAACAGGTCTAATGTCGAATCCCGTTCAGATGAAGTCTCTTTAGAAGTCTCCTGCTGGGGAGAGTCATTGACGTTTGCTTCTGCAGGCGCAGGATCCTGAGTGGAAACTACTTGCTCCATTCCAGCAGCTTTAGGTGGACCATTTCCAAGAGTAGTTATACAGTCACACTTGGTTTCTGTTGTTTGGAAATCCTTGAAGAAGTCATCCGTAGGTACCTTTTCTTCTCCGACTGCTACAACAGCAAGATATCTGCGCTGTGAAGAGCAGTTGCAGAAGTTTGGCGGAAGACGTAAAGTGCAGTATTGGGAGCATGCAACTTGGTGCGTGCATGCACGACCTGTTGACCCATCAGGGCACGTGCACACACCTATCGTGAGGTTGACTTTGTGCACACCTTCTTCTGTTGAGCTCAGCCATTCGAAGGTGCACTTTTCAGCATCATCAGTCTGCGAGATGGCAGTCAGCGGAATGGTGCTAGCAATATTTTGTGCGTTGGTTTTCTTCACAGCAAAATCCAGGAGGCGCTGTTTGAGGTAGTCGTTGTAGACCTCTGCCATATCCACTAGCAGCGCTGCAGGGTCATGCACATATAAACTGTCAAAAGTTTTCTCACCCCACGAAGAAAATGTATCGTCAGTGAATTTGGGTTATCTCTTTTAATTTTAGTTGCATATTATCATCAAATCTAGATTATGCAACAATGGGAATACATTGCTCTCAATCATTTGTTTTCCACGAGTGACATGGGTATTACAATACTCATGTATCGTCTGTATCAAATAAGTGTTTTTACTTCAAGATACTTCAAAAACTAATGATGTACCATCTTTTTCGTACCATCTTTATTGGAAATAAACTTTTTTTTCTTTTTTCTATATTAAAATTGCTCAGCACCGTGGAGTCAGCTACCGTAGCGGAAGACCTCTGATCCAACCACCTCATTTATCCATCCACCTTCACAGCAAGCAGTGTTGTTACGATTTAGCAGAAGAAAATTTTTTATTTTAAGTTCAGCTGCAAATGATTTTACTTACGCATTTACGAATCACTTAATATTTCCAGTAAAAAACCTGTTCTCAATAGCACCAATAGTTCACACCCTCTGCAAATTTACATGTCGGTTTTATTGTGTTCTTGTATTTTATGAAATGACTGATTTATTCTTTATGTTTCCATTTTTAACATTGGTAACTGACGATGGAGCTGGTCTCCGAAACGTTTTATACAATTAACACTGAGAACTTATTTCAAATTCATATTTTGAGAAATATATGTTAAAAACGATTTCAATACCAACGCATTCTTCGCTTTTAAATTCTTGGTGTAATAACTAATGCTATGTTTTACTCGTTGGTTCTTCGTTGAAGTTAATGAAGCCCCGAAGATGATGAGAACCCTTCTTTGCAAGAGTACGTATGTGTTCAATGGTGAAGATATTCATACTTCAACATGCTTCTGTAGAATCGATAGTTATTCATTTGATATATTTTTTCCCTCACAAAAATTTATCACCTTTCAATTCTCGGTTAGAAAAAAAATCATTCAACAACCTAAGTCGGCATTTTGAGAGTGGTCTGGCTTGTTTCTCTATTTCTTGCCTACATAACAAAGATTTGTATTACAGATATACGATTTCACAACTCTACATCAAGAAAACAAGGTATTAGATTTTACTCTACTCTCATGGACATCGCACTAGTGCATTGAATGGAACCTTTTATGAATTTGATTTAGAATAAAACAGGAAATGCGAGAAGCCAACCAAATTTGCCAAAGATTCATTTGTTACAATCACGAACTTGATGAAAATATTAGTTGTGAGGAAATTTATTAACTCTTGTGCAAAATTTCGTGTTGCATCTTAATGACTGCTGCTGAAAGGAAATAAACTTTTAACTCGGGTGCAAAAAATCAAAAACTGATGCTGACAGAGTGTTTAAATGATGCGTCATATTTTAATGGATCGTTATACATTGTGCATAATGCATGTTGAGTGTTTTATACTTCAAGTGTCAATGTCTGGTTAAAAAATTTCGTCTTTTAATTATAGAAATTATGATTGCTGATCTTCCACGTTTACATTCAATATCATGCTAATTCTGAAAGTTTTTACTTTTGCAGGCGACGTCCATCCTTGAACATAATTTGTCCAATGGTCTGAAAGTTTTTCAACTGAGTCGAAAGTTCCAATTCCATTCACGGATTTAACCCTTGCAATAAGCCTTGCAAGTGAGATTTCTCGATTTAAATTATTTCAATTTTCAAAGATCGGAACAGTCTCTCATTTGAATGTGTGAATATTCAAAGTTTGTAGATGAAAATGACAGGTTTGCCTCTATCTGAAAAAGAGATTTGCATAGAATATCGGCAAAAGTTAGAACGAATGGCAACATTTAAACATTTGTGTTTGACTTTTAAGTTGACATCTTTAGGAAATGATATCCGAAATATGATTTACTGTTCTGATTTACTGAACTCTCTGAATATTATTTACTGTTCTGAGTTGTCCCGATCACCTCGTAAAATTTGTGAACGAACTGTTCGTCAATTAAAGATTAAAATACTTTAATCTAGCCTACAGAGTTTTCAGTCAATCTTTCCATCACTTTACGCCGACATCGATGAAGTTAGTTTTATTTCATGGGAGGCACTGAAAACGAATCCACCGTACACATTCACAAATGGAAAATTTTGAAATGACCAAAGCTTCACTTCTTTGTATCATATGGGAAATGAATGTTTTTCGTCGCGGGGTAACATTCTTCTTCGTCATTTTCCTATTTTCATGCAACTGTGGTGATTCAAAATTTCTGTCATGGCATAGTGATGAGAAAGAAAAGTCAATGTAATACTTGGAAAAAGTCATGAAATTATAATTTGTTGTGATTGTACATGTATTCAAATTTTGATTATAGTTAACGCATCGTAATGAACTGCAGGTGAAACTAGTCGTAGCCTTCAATTTATAGAATGGTCAAAATTTCCTCGTACTTGACTGGACTTGGAATTAAAAGTGATCTGAAAAATTATGAACAGGTCATTTCACGAGCAAAATGTAGAATTTGTGAAAGTAACCATTCGTGAAATTAGGAATGGAAACTACGATGGTTCATCACTAAAGATTGTCTAATTTAGGATACGTCTTTGAAATTCGTTCAAAGGTGTAATTAGTACGTATAAAAAACGTAATAGCTTTTTAAATGTTTTTTATGTTTCTTATCAAAATAAAGCAAATCAAAGAGAAACAGAATTTTATGAAAAACGGTCAGAATAACAGACGAGTGTAATTTTCACCGATAGAATGTCAGTCAGATATACGAGTATACAGATCAAATCGACTTTTGACAGTGTCTCTATTTAGAGTTTAATAATATTATTGATTCATTTTATTTAGATAGTACATGGAACGCACAATCTTTTCAAGACTAGTTTTCACTCATTTAATTGCTGGAACATCAGCTGTTATGCATATCTTTATTTACGATTTCCTTCAATAGTGCAGTTATTTTCGGTACAGTGCAGTACTGAGGATAGAATTTGATATTCTGATCGGCTAGCTCAAGAAAAATATTCATTTATAACTTGGTTCTCTTCAGAATTCAAACGCAGTGTAAATATTTATTTTCATATCAAGCTCCTAAGTATTCAAGACTTACTTTTTTTATTCCCATCTGTCCGTCAGTTTGAAATACCGTCCCTGGCACGTGGAAGAGATCTAATCGATGTATGTACAAATGCATTGCTGTGATTTTTCTTCACGCTCGCATAAATTTGCCATCTCTCTGTGTCGGCTGTAATTTGAAACTTTTTAATTTTTGTGCCAACTTTAAACTGATAGTTCCATTGTTGAGAATGCCTACATTCCCCTCAGGGGGAAACAACTATTGTACCTATGGGAATTAGCGCTCCCAAGGGGACTATGTGAGGGCCCGAGCTAAAGGTTAGGTAGGCTTCCTTTTTGTTGAAATCGAATAGGTTTTTGTTTTGCTACGGACCATCTTTTTTCGGTTCACTGCTGTCCTTTTCTTCAGCACCTACTACTTTCTTTTTCAACTTTTTCTTGTTTCATGAACTTCTTTCTTAGCTTAGTGTTTCTGTGTACCTTGTGCATAGATTCCGCGTTCTCTCAACTTCATACTAAATGGTGCCTTCCTCTTTCCTCTCTTGGAACATCTTTGTCGTGGTTAAATGGAGGCTAAAACTTTCTCATATAATAATAATATTGCCTACATTAGATATTTTTCTCTTAATTTCAAAACTATTATTGAGCGAATTCAAACGGCGATATAATGGTTGAGAGGGATAAAATTTTTCCACAAATTCTCAGATATGAGCAAGCAGTCACCGGTATCCGATATAAATTCTTAATTATGTGTTGTAAAAAACTTGGATATATTTCCATTTTCCTTATGGATCATTAACATATATTGTGTGATTGTAGACAATGAAAGTTGTTTTTCAAATTTAGAGATTTTACACAGCTTTATTAATAAATCATTCAGTGTGGAAGTAAAGTTAACTCAACTGTTATTACAGAAGTGAACTCTAGCTATTTTAAAGCGAAATTGAAGTCAAATTCAATTGTAGTCTCAGCTGCATAGTGACGAATATGGCTGAACAAAAAATCTATATAATAGACTCGAACGTTTCTGGAAAAGAATCCCCTCAGGAGGATAAAACTATTGTACCTATGGGAATTAGCGCTCCCAGGGGGACTATGTGAGGGCCCGAGCTAAGGGTTAGGTAGGCTTTCTTTTTGTTGAAATAGAGTAGGTTTTTGTTTTGGTACGGACCATCTTTTTCGGTTCACTGCTGACCTGTTTTTCAGCCCCTACTACTTTCTTCTTCAACTTTGATCTTGTTTCATGAACTTCTTTCTAATCTTACTGTTTCTATGCCCTTTCTGCATAGATTCCGCGTTCCCTTTGTCAGGCTATCGCCGTATAGCCGACTTACTCCTTACAATTTCTTGTAGTGTGTCACTTGTAGACCTAAGAATAATATTCAATATAACAAATTTAAGCTCGCGAGTATCTAAGATACTCGCGAACCAGATATTTGTCACGAATCCTGAAAATTCGAGGCGATCAAAATTTAGGGAGATCGCTTTTGAAAACGGCTGAAATTTGTGAACGTATCTTCTATAAAAGAATAAAAGTCGAGAGAACTACATCCTTCATTGACCTGCTATCTACAGGAGAAAACTTCCCTGCTAGCGGCCTAAATAACCGGCTTCCTTTGTATGCTGCTGACCGAAAGCCCAACTTTACTCTAAAACGCGTCTTACAAATTGGCGCACGAACAGGGACTCGCCTGATATAACGTACGAAGTAATCCTACAATTTGGCACCCGACAAATTGCCGAACTCAGGGACAAGAACTCTGAACAACTGCATCGTCAATCAAAAGGGGCTACAAGAACCCTGAAAACTTCATCATCAAAAGGGACGAGTTTTCCCTGAATCTAACAGCCTAGAAAATTCGGCTATCTCCGCAGTCTATGTCCGATTAAGTTAAAACGGACCATAACTAAACCAGGAAGAATTCCCCTGAAACCAACCAAAATCAACCTTCACGTCTACCAGGAAAATCACCTGCAATAAATGTAGCGTGAACTACCCAAGCGGAAACAAATTAAAGTGGAAGAACCCTCTATCAAAGCGGCATCCGTAAACAAACTCAGCGACCCGAACAAAAACGACGAATAACTGAGCAAAGAACTCAACTTTAAATAATAGACTGTAAGCAGACGCCTCCAAATCCTAGCAAGATGAATTGCGTACAGAGAGCTCAACAATATACAGAAGCCCTAGGATTAACTCCAGAAGACGAAGAGCATAGGGAAGCCTTCCTGAGTCGCTTACAAATTGAGGAAAGAGAAGAACAAACCAGAGAAGAAAGAGAAAGGGAAGAACGGGATCGACAGGCACAACGCGATCATGAGTATCGACTACAACAACTAAATCAAAATCCTCGAGAACCTGAAGCCCGACGCCTGAAAATTCCAGCGATGACTGCATTCGAACCCGGAAAAGAGGGTATACAGGAATTCATCCAGCGCTTTGAAAGCCACAGTGCCGCATTGGAGCTTAGCGAATTTGAGGCAGTACTCGCTTTAGAAACACTAGTCACAGCAAAGGAGAGACGGCTAATTCAGACATTACCAGCGGTCGATCGTTACAGACTGCAGGAAATTAAAAATCTCTTGCTCGAATCACACAAAATCACGCCTGATAAACTTCACAGCAACTATTTCGAGCTACGCCCAGCCGAAGGCGATAACATGTCACGATATATCCGCCGGCTCGAACAAGCTCTCGACGCTTGGTTACAAGGAAGTCGTCAGGTAGCCGAAGATTACTAGAGCCTCAAGAATTTCATGCTGATGGACCAAGTCTATAACAGTCTTCCCAATTTCCTAACAACGCAACTCAAGGATCGCAGTAATAATACATTGGCAACCTTAGCAGAACAAGGCGATAAATTTCTTCAAGCCCGTGCACATACCACGCTGCAAAAATTATGTGAAAGAAATCCTAGGGCTGAACACTCGGGGGTTCCGCCAAGAAAACTTTTCCGAGATAACCGGCCTCCGCTATTCCCTTAACCATATCATCCGAATACCGGACCTAATCGAACTTCGCCTCCAAACAACCCAAACTTCCAGTTTCACGCTAGGACTCTTGAGCCCGTCAATACAGGCGGCAGAAATAATTTCTACAACAGGCCACAATCGAGCTGGCGTCACTTCTATTGTCCCTATCATGGTGAAAATCCTACTCACTCAAGCGCACAGTGCTCCGTCCTGAACTCCAAAAATCAACAAAACAACCCTCGACAA
>JACJUY010006120.1:65665-90041 GCA_014220935.1 Platorchestia sp. MABIK | reverse complement strand
TTGCAGCAGAGTTGGGTAGAATCAATAAATCTGGTGTTCCTGTCACGCGGCTCTAATGCTACGAGCGGACACGTAAAGTCGAACTCTGTACTTATTTGATTCGATCGCTTACTGGACATACATGTCACTACCCACTAGAACACGGACAAAAAAATTTTTGGAAACTTTTTCTGAAATTGGGCGCTAAAATCAATTATTTTTTCACCTGCTACTAATTTCATGGTGAATTTTTCAATTGGTTAGTTATTCATATTAAATAGCTCATGCAGGGTTTAAAATTATCTCTCAGTATTATACATAAATCGACGGGTGTTCACTTCAAGTACAATTCTACGTGGAAGACGCTTCAATAACTCAGCTTGAAAGATCATCAGAAGTAAGTCAGACGATAGCTATAAGCATCAGAGAATATTTCAGTACGGTTCGAAGAAACACAATTTATGAATTTGTTCACTTGGATCAATCCACAAAAAATATTTATGAGTGCAATCAAACACGAATTTCTTACATTCATTTTGTATTATCATTGAACCTGCCCCAAAGAAATCATTCTTTTTTTTTCGTCTCTCTGTCGAGCGTTGTGTCTCGTGTTCGGCTGATGAACAATCAACAACCCATCAATAAATAACATGAACAAGAGGCACTAGGAACAGCAGGGAATTATTATTATTAGCAGTAATGCAGCAACAACACAGGTTATTAGTAACAGTTACAGGTAATACTATTGAACAGCAATTTTAAATTGTATTTTTTCGATAATTTCAAGATGGCGTTGGACGGTGTTAGCAGAATTTTCTGAGTCTGATCATAACTCTGAATGACTTGCCGAACTCTCCAGCTGTGACGGCAGTGGTTAAGAGCGCTCGATCTTTCTGTTAAGGGTTCGAAAACTCAGTCCCAGCCCTGCTTTTCGCCGCCTGTATGCTTGTTTTTCGCCTCGTAAGCGATTTAAGCGATTAAATCGCTTAAGCGGCGAACAACATGCATACAGGCGGCGAAAAAGTTAGACTGGGGTGCGTGCCCGGTCTTTCTCCCTTTAGGGAAAAGAAAAAAGATGGCAGAAATCTCACTCTCTTTCCATATGTTTGAAGCTGATATCATTAAATCCTTGCGTTATTTACTACACACTTAAAATTAAACATTTTGACAACCAACGCACAATATTATTTACATTGTATACTTTAGATTGGAATAAAACACCATTTGCCTTTCCCTACCCCAGGCTGGAACGACGGGTACGGTACGCGATCCCAAGGTGGGCACCATACCTACACTCGGTCTCAAGGCTCACCAAGCCATCACTTTCTCAGGTGCTGTGCGCTTTAGTGTCGTGCTTATTCCGTACAACCAGTTGGGCCATGATTTTTGTAATTAATTTACAGTTTTAGGTCTGGTGTGTAGATTTAAAATTTGGTGCAAGCCATTGTTGTACTTTATTCTATATGTCAGTTTAATGCATTAACATCAATTAATTATGCTGAAATATCAATTGTTGCAGCAGGATTAACGTTTCAATTTCAGGATATACTGTGCGTCTCAAAATCACTCTGAAACTCAATTATTGGACAAAACTTAATGATCCAACTTTTTGAGGAGCTATTTTTTTCCTCCATGTCGCTGGAAAATTGAACCAGGAGTCACAGTAACAATTCGGAAGAACTTTTAAAAAGAGGGTTCCCATTCCCCATCACTCCTTCATGTCCTGTTGGAGTCATTGAATGCGTATTGTAGTGCATGAATGCGTACCCAAAATTGTTCTAGTCGTTTTCAACACGGAGCGATGAAGTCATACATCTATACAAAAAATACATGTGGGTAATGCAGCACAAAACATCCGGTATTGGAATTTACATATAATAGATTAATTACGATCATTTTGTGTAGTTTTAATTTTAAACTTTTGCCCCTTTTGGAGACGTACAAAGTAGATTTCAGGAAATTCAGAAACATTTGTTGGTTAGTCTTCGTTTCAAAACTTATTAAACATTGCGTTTGAATTTGAAACAGTTCCAGATAAAATTCTGCTATGTAGTACGTATGCAATAATTATATTTAAAAGCTCTTAAAAGAACTCACGATTAACAAGCTCCTTTCTGAAAATTTGGACTCGCAGCCCCACAAATGTAAAGCAAATGAGGAGATGTTGCTCGAAAGGAGCGGAATTTATGAACTCTAGGCAGCTAGAATTTGCAACTTCAAATAATGTATCTTCGTGCACCCTGTGTTCAGATGTTCAGTACATCACGGACACACGTTTTTAAAGACGGCAACTTCATTTGTCATTTCCACAGAACATGATGCTCCAAACTCGAGTCATTTAACAGCTATGATCGCTAGAAATAGGACAGGAATACATTTGAAGACAGAACTAGTGTACAGACTTGCAGCACTGGGGCTCGTTTATTCAGGGAAATCGTACTACTCACCTAAAAAAATCATAACAGTCATGGATCGTCAGTACTTGTCTCGTTATCGTATTAACGTTAGCATGATCTGTTTGAACATTATTCCATTTTTAAAATCTGTTACCATCGAGACAATCTGTTCTTAGTATTTTCAGTTTTATTTACTCTTTCCAAAACTGCAACTGAATTATTGTATATGGTTGGGTGAAAAGTATAATTGGTTCTGACGTTCTTCTACAAAGCAAGAGCATTTGATTGAAAAAATACTAGGACAATTTATTGGCAACAACTTGGACTTTTGATTGTCAATAAACTAGGATAATTCGAGCGGCAATAATTAATGTTTTCTAACAAACATCGCAAGCAAAACTTTGTGAGATATGGATTCTATACGTAATAACTTGTGCCCTTTAAAGAGCATAATAACTTCAACATAATTGCTTCAACATCGGGTCTGAAAACTTTCAAGTCTACGCTACATGCTGCTGCTGCTGCGCGATGCTGTGTTTCTTCACCAATCCCCTCATCCCGAAGTCCACAGAGTGTCATTACAGCTTTATTACAAATCTATGTACCGACATTCGAGCCTCACTAAAATGTCAAGTTAATAACGAATTAAATTGGAACGTATAAGTTTTAAAGACTTCACAGTAAACCAAAAATTTATTAAAATAATTTAAAAATCGTAAAATAAATCAAATTCGGTTTGAAAAAATGTTTAATTAAGTCAACATCAATTTTAAAGCTTAGAACGCTTTAACTGTTTAAGTTTACAATTTTCGAAGACAAGATGTAAGCTTTGTGTGGTGTGTGCAGTGTCGGGCAGCGTGCGCTACGTCAGGGTCGCTGACGAGAAGGACGATCTGACGGGAGTCGCGCTCTGTAAGGTGCAGGCCTTCCTCTGAGCACTTCGGGCAATTGTCCGGGTAGTTTAAAGCGTGTGTTTAATTTTATTTCCAGGTACTGGACCGTTTGAAAGTTTAATTTCTATCAACGTAAGTAACTCAACCAGACATCACATGGTTATTTTACCCGCTCAAATAACCGAACTTAATCTGACATTTTGTACGTCAATTTAAATCTTCATAATCGAAATTATATTTCGAAAATTCAATAACATCAGTGATTTTCCTACATATCAGTAGAAATCTAGGAACGTAAGATCAGGAGACTTTTAAACATCAATGGAAAAATTTCGAGGCCCTGTAGCTCTGTAATGATACATGTTACATATCTAATATAGATATATTCGTAGCTAGCAGCATAAGCGCGGGAAATGCAACCGGGCGCGTCCGTGAGGGAAATAGGGGTGTGTCTCACCAAGAGAAGGGGGGATTTTGTGAGGGGCAGTAGCAGGATGTAAAGCTAGTACGTGCAACAACAAATGCAAAGGACCGATTGCAACATCAATGCATAGCATAGAAAAGTAAAGGGCTAAATTTCATTCTCTACGAGTGAGGAAACAAAGGGTTTTTGGGTTATAAAAGTATTTGAGCTGGCTGTGCGTAGTAATACTAGATGAAAGGGAGGGACACGTAAGCATAGAAAGGTGACGCTCACGGGCGAACCTATAGGAGCATCAGATTTTTTGTGGGCTAACATCGCGCTCTAATTAGGCTTGGGATATAAACGCATCATCAGAAATGGGCTGCCCACTTCCCCATTTCCCAAATTCGGTGTAGCACGTCGGCAAGATGTAGGCCCAGAGAGTAAAAATGGGGAGGTGAGCAAATTTTTGCGTGTTAGGAAGTGAGAGGATTTCAGGGGATGATTTCATTTAGCATATTAATTTTTGTTCTTAAAACAGTTGGGGAGAAGTCAGCATTAAAACTGGTAGTTTTTTACATTGTGTATTAAGGCTGGCTAGAGTTGGGAAGCGTCATCGAGTAAGGGCAGAGACTGAGTTACAGTCTTAAGCAGTGTATTGTGTTTTTTTTATTCATTTTTGTTTTCAAGCAGGGTGTTGTGATTTTAATTTTTGAATATGGGTTAAAATTGGTTAAAAGTCGGCCACACGAGGGGTTAAATAATCATTTTTCAGATGGAAATCATGTTAAATGGGATTCTTTAGTTAAAGCACAGTAAAGTAACAATAGTGAGATTGTCGTTTTAACATTCTGTTGTGAAGGGAAAAGCTCGTTTGTCTGTAACACATTGTGCGGCCAGAGCCGGCCATAAATATCAATGACGCCATTTTGTCAACTCAAGTAATTCATTCAAATGCTAAAGTTCTGAATTAAATATCGCTGTGTTATTCATTATGCGTTAAAAAAAGAAAAAAATCATTTTGTTCGGTTGGAATCAAGTGAGTATCTTGTGAAATTGTTCGGGAATTAAAGGGGAGTAAATCAAATCAATCATTTTAATTTGGAGGAGTGTATTAGCCGTCAAATTACAGGGAATGAAGGCTTAAGGGAAACAGATTACTTAAGATGTTGTTCCCAGGGTGGGAGGCTCAACGGCTTGGGGGCTGCATCGAAATGATGCAAAAATGGCGCACACCGAGCTGAATCGTCAGTGCCTTTCCACCTACATAATAGCCTCAGGGAAGTGAAGCGACCGGCTGAGCGTGGCAGCCTTTTGCACTGGCGCTAAGAGTTTGGGAAAAGTTCGAAATTCATGCATTTTCTTTCTTCGTGCTATGAAAGTGATGGAAGCCATTTGTGATTCGCAATCATGTACGTTGGGTCTATTCGCGCGCGCCACTGCGACCTAGGATTGTGTTGGATGTAATTCTTGCTATTTTTGCCTCGGGTGTGTTTTGTGTCATAGAGTTAGTTATACGCGAAATTATTTCTCTAGGATTGGGTTTCGTGAAATTCTTGCTATCTGCCTTGGCTGTTTCACGTTATAGAGGTGTGTGTGCAGATCACGTGTTCTCATGAAAGGTTAAAATAAACGTAATCAAATGCTTCTCTAGCAGTTTTTATTTTCCTGGCTTGATACGGGGTACTGCAGTGGGCGAGCAGAACAGACATTTACTATTTCTATTTTCCACCTGTTCTATTATTCCTCCTTCTGTGTTTCTTCCGCTCTTAATTTTCCTTTTCCACTATGAGGTTTAAATCCCTCACCACGGCTACAGACAATAAGGCGACAGACGCCACATCTGTTTCATGACAGCTCTTTAACGATACATCAAAGACCACACGGTCATTTAGTAAAGGAAAGACCACACGGTCATTTAGTAAAGGAAAGACCACACGGGCATTGAGGAAAGTAATGTAATGATCACACGGTCATTGATTAAAGTGAAGTACAGACCACACGGTTATTTAGTAAAGTAAAGTTAAGAACACACGATCATTGAGTAAAAAGTGTTCATTTCAACAATCCCAACCTTGAGTGGAAGTTTGTTCAATAAAACGCAATTCAGCCTATACAAAACCGTATACTCCGTTTTGAATCAAAACCATCAATTAAATAATAAGGAAATAAATAAGATATCACTGAATGATAATGATGACAAAAGATGAATATAGCCTGATGAAAATGACACATTAGTGTTAAATCATTGAAAAAAATTAGTAACATGATACTCAGTAAAATGACATAAATGACAAAGGGAATTCAATAACTACGAAGCAAGCAAGTAAAATAATCCAAAAAAATTATAACCTACAATAATAAATTAACTTATCCCCATGATATAGTGTGAACTGAAAATTGACTTTATGTGAGTAAATTAAAATTAATTCTTGATAACGAAAAAAACTAAGAAAGATTTGTAAATAAAACGCTTCAAATACAAAATACAAAACTTTCTTTACCAGAAATATATTTAAAACTACTTTCTAATCTTCAATCCGACTGCAACAAATCATTCTAATTTGAACGTACCCATTCATTTTGACGTCCTTGAACTAAAATTCACCTGCGATTTTAAGAAGGGGATAAAGAAATTCATTCACTCTGTCAAGCTTGCAAAAGTCATGTTCTCTTATATTTACAATATCCTAAATCAAAAGTAGGTGGAAATTGTGTAGACAATATTCTAGGAGAGAAGCTGAAAAAATTTCACTAGATGTGAAAAAAGATTTGAATAGATTTAAAAATGTTAGAGAAAATTTCAAATTGATAAACTCTTTCATGGCTAAGAAAAGTTGGGAGGAATGAAAAAGTTAATCTTCGATGGAAAAAGTTGGGCAGGCCTTGATATTTCAAAAAATGTCAATTCAATAAAATGAATGAACCAATCCATGAAACCTTGAATGAATTATTATATAATCCTAAAACGGTCATGTTGGAATAACTAAACTAGCTAGGGAAAAAGTTTTATGGTAAAATCAAGCTCAGAATTGGTTAGAATCACAAAGATATTATTTCGTTACGAGATGAGTAAAAGTATCAAATGTTGATGGTCAATGGCAGGCTGTTTTAGCTGATTTGCAAGAATACAAATATAAAGGAATTAACTACAATCTGACAGGAATTGACACCTTCGGTAAATGGTATGAACGATGCCCTTTAGTAAAAAGATCGATGAGCAACTCAAATCGTTCTCTCCAAAACTTTCAACGAATGAATTTTTCTTCAAATCCAAACTGAAGAAGGCTTAAAATTTTTACATCAATCAACTTACAAATTATTCAAGAATTATAGAAACAATGGTTCATTAGAGAATAAATCGAAAGCTCAAGTTGTGTTGAGCGATTCAAGAGAACATTAAAGCAGGAATGTGGAGGTATGTTAACGGAGGCATGTCAAAATGAGGTAACCAACTTTTTATTCGATCCTAGAGTTTTGAAATCTTTGGCTTTTGTAAGGAAACATAGAAATAGGTATGAAAAACTTATATACCCAGGTTGTACAAAAGTCAAGTTATGTTTGGAAATGCATGAAGGAAGTGATCTAAAGAATTATGTGAAATAAGACTGTAAAACTTCCGAAGAAACAGCTGAATTATTAGGAGTATGAATGAGGAAAAATTCAACGAATAATCAGAGGAAGATTAAATTAATTACAACTAAATGTTAAATTTAATTGGTGCCCACTTCGAACATGATAAAACAATAAAGACATTACAAAAAGAAAAGTTAGCCTAAAGCAGTAGAACATTATATAAAATGACACAGAACGCAAAAGCTCGTTCTGCTGTTAAATCAATAATTAGAGACAAGTCAATCGAGGGTATCAAGTTCTAAATCAAATTCTGATTCATGTTATGCACCAAGTCGTGAACCAAGCCTTGAACCAAGTCGTGAACCAAGGCCTGGACCAAAGGTTCAATCAACCGCGTCATAAGTTTAAGTTCAACTCGAAATATTCCGGTAAAATTTTCAATAAATGCACTTTTCTGCGTTTTCAAAGACCTCCTAGTCTAACTTTTTCGCCGCCCGCATGCATTTTTTTTGTCGCCTAAGCGATTTAAGCGATTAAATCTCTTAGGCGGCGAAAAACATGCATGTAGGCGGCGAAAAAGTTAGACTGGGCTACGGGTAGACCTACTCCTACACCAATTCCTTCAACGAATAGCTTACGGAAATGGTACAAAAGAAGTTTTTGGTTCCGATATTTGTGGAAATGGAATCGTTATTTCCTTCCATCAATGGCATTTTAAAATAACATCGATATTTTTCGGTAATTCAAATGCTAAAAAGACATATGTTTGCAATGAGTTATAGATTCCTGGAGATGAGAAATTTCATGATTTCATCTCCAGTAATCTATAATTCATTGTAAACAAATGAACNAACCGGGCGCGTCCGTGAGGGAAATAGGGGTGTGTCTCACCAAGAGAAGGGGGATTTTGTGAGAGGCAGTAGCAGGATGTAAAGCTAGTACGTGCAACAACAAATGCAAAGGACCGATTGCAACATCAATACATAGCATAGAAAAGTAAAGGGCTAAATTTCATTCTCTACGAGTGAGGAAACAAAGGGTTTTTGGGTTATAAAAGTATTTGAGCGGGCTGTGCGTAGTAATACTAGATGAAAGGGAGGGACACGTAAGCATAGAAAGGTGAC
The DNA here is from genome assembly GCA_014220935.1 of Platorchestia sp. MABIK. NCBI lineage: Eukaryota > Metazoa > Arthropoda > Malacostraca > Amphipoda > Talitridae > Platorchestia > Platorchestia sp. MABIK. Next base: position 81,670 of record JACJUY010006120.1, on the reverse strand, counting down.
GCTCACGGGTGAACCTATAGGAGCGTCAGATTTTTTGCGGGCTAGCATCGCGCTCCAGTTAGGCATGGGATATAAACGCATCATCAGAAATGGGCCGCCCACTTCCCCATTTCCCAAATTCGGTGGAGCACGTCGGCAAGATGTAGGCCCAGAGAGCAACAAAGGGAAGGTGAGCAAATTTTTGCGTGTTAGGAAGTGAGAGGATTTCCGGGGATGATTTCATTTAGAAAATTAATTTTGGTTCTTAAAACAATTGGGGAGAAGTCAGCATTAAAACTGGTAGTTTTTTACATTGTGTATTAAGGCTGGCTAGAGTTGGGAAGCGTCATCGAGTAACGGCAGAGACTGAGTTACAGTCTTAAGCAGTGTATTGTGTTTTTTTATTCATTTTGTTTTCAAGCAGGGTGTTGTGATTTTAATTTTTGAATATGGGTTAAAATGGGTTAATAGTCGGCCACACGAGGGGTTAAATAATCATTTTTCAGATGGAATTCATGTTAAATGGGATTCTTTAGTTAACGCACAGTAAAGTAACAATAGTGAGATTGTTGTTTTAACATTCTGTTGTGAAGGGAAAAGCTCGTTTGTCTGTAACACATTGTGCGGCCAGAGCCGGCCATAAATATCAATGACGCCATTTTGGCAAGTCAAGTAATTCATTCAAATGCTAAAGTTCTGAATTAAATATCGCTGTGTTATTCATTATGCGTTAAAAAAAAGAAAAAATCATTTTATTCGGTTGGAATCAAGTGAGGATCTTGTGAAATTATTCGGGAATTAAAGGGAAGTAAATCAAATCAATCAATTTAATTTGGAGGAGTGTATTAGCCGTCAAATTACTGGGAATGAAGGCTTAAGGGAAACAGATTACTTAAGATGTTGTTCCAAGGGTGGGAGGCTCAACGGCTTGGGGGCTGCATCGAAGTGATGCAAAAATGGCGCACACCGAGCTGAAGTGTCAGCGCCTTACTCCCTTCACAGCAGCCTCAGGGAAGTGAAGCAAGCGGCTGAGCGTGGCAGCCTTTTGCACTGGCGCTAAGAGTTTGGGAAAAGTTCGAAATTCATGCATTTTCTTTCTTCGTGCTACGAAAGTGATGGGAGCCATTTGAGATTCGCAATCACGTGTGTTGGGTTTATTCGCGCGCGCCACTGCGACCTACGATTGTGTTGGATGTAATTCTTGTTATTTTTGCCTCGGGTGTGTTTTGTGTCATAGAGTTAGGCGTGAAATAATTTCCCTAGGATTGGGTTTCGTGAAATTCTTGCCATCTGCCTTGGCTGTTAGACGTTATAGAGGTGTGTGTGTGCAGATCAAGTGTTCTCATGAGAGGTTAAAATAAACGTAATCAAAATGCTTTTCTAGCAGTTTTTATTTTCCTGGCTTGATACGGGGTACTGCAGTGGGCGAGCAGAACAGACACTTACTATTTCTATTTTCCACCTGTTCTATTATTCCTCCTTCTGTGTTTTTTCCGCTCTTAATTTTCATTTTCCACAATGAGGTTTAAATCCCTCACCACAGATACAGACAATAAGGCGACAGCCGCCACATTTGTTTCATGACAGCTCTTAAACGATACATCAAAGACCACACGGTCATTTAGTAAAGGAAAGACCACACGGGCATTGAGGAAAGTAATGTAATGATCACACGGTCATTGATTAAAGAAAAGTACAGACCCCACGGTTATTTAGTAAAGTAAAGTTAAGACCACACGATCATTGAGTAAAGTAAAGTACAGACCACACGGTCATTGAGTAAAAAGTGTTCATTTCAACAATCCCAACCTTGAGTTGAAGTTTGTTCAATAAAACGCAATTCACCCTATACAAAACCGTATACTTCATTTTGAATCAAAACCATCAATTAAATAATAAGGAAAAAATAAGATAGCATTGAATGATAATGATGACAAAAGATGAATATTACCTGATGGAAATGACACATTAGTGTTAAATCATTGAAAAAAATTAGTAACATGATACTCAGTAAAATGACATAAATTACAAAGGGAATTCAATAACTACGAAGCAAGCAAGTAAAATAATCCTAAAAAATTATAACCTTCAATAATAAATTAACTTATCACCATGATATAGTGTGAACTGAAAATTGACTTTATGTGAGTAAATTAAAATTAATTCTTGATAACGAAAAAACTGAGAAAGATTTGTAAATACAACGCTTCAAATACAAAATACAAAACTTTCTTTACCAGAAATATATTTAAAACTACTTTCTAATCTTCAATCCGACTACAACAAATCATTCTAATTTGAACGTACCCATTCATTTTGACGTCGTTGAACTAGAATTCACCTGCGATTTTAAGAAGGGGAAAAAGAAATTCATTCACTCGATCGAGCTTGCAAAAGTCATGTTCTCTTATATTTACAATTTCGTAAATCAAAAGTAGGTGGAAATTATGTAGACAATATTCTAGGAAAGAAGCTGATGAAATTTTAATAGATGTGAAAAAACATTTGAATAGATTTAAAAATGTTAGAGAAAATTTCAAATTTATAAACTCTTGCATGGCTAAGAAAAGTTGGGCGGAATGAAAAAATTAACCTTCGATGGAAAAAGTTGGGCAGGCCTTGATATTTCAAAAAATGCTTATCCTATGAAATAAATGAAACAATCGATGAAACCTTGAATGAATTATATTATAATCCTAAAATGGTCATGTTTTAATAAATAAACTTTCTTGGGAAAAAGTTTTATGGTAAAATGAAGCTCAGAATAGGTTAGAATCACAAATAAGATATTATTTCGTTACGAGATGAGTAAGAGTTTCAAATGTTGATGGTCAATGACAGGCTGTTTTAGCTGATTTGCACGAATACAAACATCAAGGAATTAACTACAATCTGACAGTAACTGACACCTTCGGTAAATGGTATGAACGATGCCCTTTAGTAAAAAGATCGATGAGCAACTCAAATCGTTCTCTCCAAAACTTTCAACGAATGAATTTTTCTTCAAATCCAAATTGAAGAAGGCTTGAAAGTTTCAAATCAATCAACATACAAATTATTCAAGAATTATAGAAACAATGGTTCATTAGAAAATAAATCGAAAGCTCAAGTTGTGTTGAGCGATTCAAGAGAACATTAAAGCAGGAATGTGGAGGTATGTTAACGGAGGCATGTTAAAATGAGGTAACTAACTTTTTATTCGATCCTAGAGTTTTGAAATCTTTGGCTTTTGTAAGGAAACATAGAAATAGGTATGAAAACTTATATACCTAGGTTGCACGAAAGTCAAGTTATGTTTGGAAATGCATGAAGGAAGTAATCTAAAGAATGATGTGAAAATCGGCTATAAAAATTCCGAAGAAACAGCTGAATTATTAGGAGTATGAATGAGGAAAAATTCAACGAATAATCAGAGGAAGATAAAATTAATTACAACTAAATGTTAAATTCAATTGGTGCCCATTTCGAACATGATAGAACAATAAAAACATTAAAAAAAGAAAAGTTTGCCTAAAGCAGCAGAACATTTTATAAAATGACACAGAACGCAAAAGCTCGTTCTGCTGTTGAGTCAATAATTAGAGATAAGTCAATCGAGGGTATCAAATTCTAAATCAAATTCTGAATCATGATATGCACCAAGTCGTGAACCAAGCCTTGAACCAAGTCGTGAACTAAGTCGTGAACCAAGGCCTGGACTAAAGGTTCAATCCACCGCGTAATAAGTTTAAGTTCAACTCGAAATATTCCGGTAAAATTTTCAATAAATGCACTTTTTTGCGTTTTCGAAGACCTCCTAGTCTAACTTTTTCGCCGCCTGCATGCATTTTTTTCGTCGCCAAAGCGATTTAAGCGATTAAATCTCTTAGGCGGCGAAAAACATGCATGCAGGCGGCGAAAAAGTTAGACTGGGCTACTTCCTACTCCTACACCAATTCCTTCAACGAATAGCTTACGGAAATGGTACAAAAGAAGTTTTTGGTTCCGATATTTGTGGAAATGGAACCGTTATTTCCTTCCATCAATGGCATTTTAAAATAACTTCAGATATTTTTCGGTTATTCAAATGCTAAAAAGACATATGTTTGCAATGAGTTATAGATTCCTGGAGATGAGAGATTTCATGATTTCATCTCCAGTAATCTATAATTCATTGTAAACAAATGAACCTTCAGACATATGAAACGTATGAACCTTCTATGAACATATGAACCTTAGCTTAGAAAATTTATTAGGTAAAACAGTGATTTAAAACACTGGAATCACAAAGTATAGTAAATTCCAGCACTGAAGCTGATATTACGATCAAATTTACTCACGCTATGAAGTTCGATAAAAATTACCCGAACTTGCGTTGGGTGGATTTGATATGTATCCTTCGATTCTCAGCTTTGATGAGAATAATAAAAAATTTATTCTAAATTGAAAGATGTAGAAAACTTCATTTTAATACTAGCAGGCTGCCATGAATTTGAGTCTTAAAGATTTTTTTCAGACAAAATCACAAGGTTACGAAGCAAACTCTAATACTCTGAAATGCATTTTTCATTCACATTCATTAAACGTTCATTTCAATGTAGAAAATTCTGAAATATTTAATACGATTTGAAGAAGTTATTTTAGAAAGTTTTCGAGAACATGAAACTACAAATGTAGGTCACATTTTGTTTGTGCACGCAATCCCCGTCGTTGCAGTGTAATCAACAAATTATACCTGAACCGTTTATTACACAATATTTTGTACACGTTCTTTCCTAGCTTTATACCAGGATATAGAACTTTAGAAAATTAAAATAACAATATCTTAAATACTAGCGGTGAAGAAATAATGGGTAGTTGGATGGCACTTATGATTAAAAATTGAAAAAAGATGAGAAATTTTTAAAATGCATGCTTTACAGTGGAGTGAAACAGTTAAAATGACTGTATCAACTCAAAAGATTTAAACTCTTAGCTATATCCAACGAAATGAAGCTAATTTGAATCGTGAACATAATGATTGCAGAATCCTTATTCAGGATTAAAATTTAAAAAAAAAATTAAAAGATTCGCTTCCGTAAAGGGAGTTCTGAACATCATACCATCATTAGACCACCTACTTCCCAGTAGACCACTAAAATCCACAGTAGACCATCTTCCCCGCCGGTAGGCCCCCGCCATCACCACCTACAAAAACCAATGCCACTTCTACATGGTATAGATCACCACTACCAACAACACCGGACCACCTCTGGTGGTCTGGTAAAGAATTCATCTCACAAAAATACAAGCTTTTTGGGCTTCAAATTGCAGGCAGAACTTCTAGCAAGTGGATGTGACGACTAAGGTGCATGTTATATTCATGCAGATATCATTGGTAGCTCAGTTTTGCGTGAGATACTTGAGTTATTGAATAAATTTCGTGTGTGTGACGTATAGTTCGGAGCACTCCTACTGGTCGTGCAAGGAATTCAAGGCGTTATGGGCTAGTAGTAGTGCTCCAACTCGCAGATGAAGGGGTACTCGGGATCGCCAAGGGTATCCATGATACCGTAGTCTGGGTGGGCGTTGGCATCCAGCCGCGCCAAGACGGCGCCCTTGTTGTTGGGGTCCCACGGCCCCCACAGATCTGCAGTGCCAACAGGGGTCAGTTTTGTAATTTATTTTGCGTTGTGTTGTCAATGAAAAAAGGAAGTATCACTTTGGATAAAATATTCATTAGATTACTCATTTATTCATGGTTCTTTTTGGTTTCTACGTATCACTACTATTGCACTCATGCCGTTCCAGGAAGAGGACAACAATATTGTCCTCTTATTGTCTTGGACACAAGTTCAAAACAATATTGTTGATGTCTATAGATGTCTCTCTGCGCGCTCTTTAATTTCACTAAACTCATTCACAGTGTGCGTTTCACACACAAAATATTTGATTCAATGAAGCCTTCCACACATTTTCCTTCCAAGTCCCATATTAATAGAGTACATCAGAAAATGGTATCAGAAACGAGCTAGTTGGCCCAATCTCCGGCTGTCCCCGAGTCCAGTGCCGTCGGACACCAACCACGCAAGGGCACCAACAAAACACCAATTTTAACGCACGATCTCAGGTACATTCATGTTAATACAATATCTTTTGACCTGGCCGTTACCCAGAGTGGGAAAGTAGTTCCCTCACCCGTTATTGTCCCTCAATTTAAATAACCTACTTGTACTCCTATGGTTTTCTTATTATGGAAACATTTAGTAAAAGATAAGGAGATTCACGAGAAATTCTTCTCGAACTATAAAAGTAACTTCTATGTAAAGGAATAAGTTTAGGTTTTAATGCAATGACAAATCTCAACTTTGTATTTTAATCAATCTATTGTATTAAACTTGTTTACAGTGCTTCTTGTACATCCGTAGATTGTTGTGCTGTACACAAGATTTCTACTGAATTTCTTCCCACAGTAAAAAAATTAGGATATTTGAAACATGTTATATCATTTGCACTACTTCATTTGTTAAACAACTTTCTGACTTTTCAATCACGCTGCGGCACTACATTGTTGGTTAATGGTTTATTTCAGAAGTAGACGTGTAAACTCACTGCAGCTTATTATCTAATCCATTTGGTGTCTTGGTCAATTTGCTACAACGGTTTTGTAATGATCTTTTTTATTGGTTGATTCATGTAATAATTTGCTCATTTTACGTGTTAAGTCAGTAAAATGATTCCATGATTATTGATTTGTTACTCTACGCCACGTGACTTGATGCAGTTCGCATCATAATTTATTCATTGATTTCTGAAACGGGTGTCAAATGAGTTCACATGATTACATCATTTTCATCATTAACTTCGTTCATAGTAGTTCACGGCATTCTTCATTCGTTAATTTACGTGCTGGTGGGTTAAACTTTTGACGACATCGTTTGCCAACCGTCGACCCTATTAAACGCATGGTAACAAGTATGGTTCAAAACTACTGTTAAATACTCAGATGTTAATGAAAAGATCCGCACCCTATTTTTAAACAATTTAAACAATTTAGTTACCACAGGTGATACAGAGGTAGATTGTCTTTTAAGTCTAGTACAATCGTCAAATTTAAGTATAGCTACCTGTCGACCCGAACAAGTTCAACGACTTCTTGGGCATCCTACCATCAACGTTATTCTGGGGTGTACAATAATGTTTAACCTAATTCACTTAACCTAGTTACGCATTAGACTGATCAATGAAGTAGTTAACTCGATATTTAATGCTTCATTTTACCAAATAGTTCATATGGACTAGATGTTAACAGAATATTCCATAAACGATTTAAGAGTAGATTGAAGATCGGTGAAATTAACCATGGCAAATTACATTATCAGGACCAGTCATGTAGGAGACAAGATTTTATTTGGTTATCTTACACAACTAGGATTCTGACAGGAAATGAGATTAAAGATTTATTTTGAGCACTTAAAATTACTTTCGCGGATCTCAGTAGGGATTAAGTTCCTAGTTTTAGTTCCTACGTAGAGGAGACTGTGTTGCGACCGGGCCTTTGAATAATAAGGAAGCATGAATTTACTTCCATTTCGGGTTAAATGATCGAGTTTGTGTGTAGTTTGTGCAGTTAATAAATGTTTGAAGTTATGTTCGCCATCATTGGTCAATGGTTTATAAATGAAAAAAAACATATGGAGAGTTCGTAGAGATCTGAAAGTTTAATTATTTGTAAGCTTTTGAATAAATCATCTGTGTGAGCATTATATTCTAGATTCTATACCGTTCTGATGCCTCTTTTTTGCAAAGTAAAAAGTATATTGATTTAATTTTTATCGGTTCCGTGCCATGCTTCTATTCCGGATTGCAAGTATGTTGAAATGAGTGTTCGTTGAAGTATTTGCAACACTGTTTCAGGCAGGAAATTTTTAGCTTTATTAAGGATTCCGATGGATTTTGATAACTTACTACTAATATGAGCGATGTGCTCTTTGAAGGTCAGATGTTTATCTAGCACATTATGATGCCCAGGAACTTACATGAGTTGGTTTCTTCGATTTTTTTCTCGCCAATTTTCATGAATGGGAGAGATTCATTTTTCTTGTGTGAGAATGTAAAATAGTTTGTTTTATCGATATTAAGGCTTATTTTATTAACTTTAAGCCAGAATGAAACCTTGTGGAGTTCGTTATTTATGCTCTCCATAATCAGAGCGGGATTTGGGTTTGGAAGGACCGTAGAAAACGTGCTGCTATCGGGAAAAAGAATGAATTTGAAAAATTATGTAGATTTAATAATATCATTGATTAAAATCTTGACCCTGTTTACCTGATCAACTTCAATGATCAGTAATTTGGTCACCGTCACCTTGCGGTTAAAATTGCTAGGAATTCTATATAAAAGGTTTTTTGTTCAATACCTTGCATTTTTAGCCCATTGTTGCAACCCGCTGGGGAGAGATAGAAGGTAGCTACAATTCCCCGCTCGACCTAGGTGTCTCAAGTAGGTACTGGACATTGCGTTCTGACATCAATCATGAGAATAGAATTTGAAAACCTGCAGATAATTACTCGGTTGGAATAAAACAGCAGTTTTGCCAGTATCCATTGGTCACCACGACGATTACTGACGCGCTCGTACTATACAGGCACACCTACTGGTTCACACCAGCGGCAACTTCAGTGACAGAGTAGCTCATGTTTCCAAAGTACCTTGTTGCTGGCCTGCTCAATGGTGTCTAGGAGCTTTATTCTGCAGTACAAATAGTAGGCACCAAAAATATCAGTTAGTTTCAGTGACCATTTTTAACGCTGTACTGGTTTTAAGCGGAATTTGGGCTACCGAAACTTTGGCCCCCCCTGGTGTACTGACCTTCACCTACGGTCGCTGACATGGTGACACCGTCCAGCCACGTCCACTTGTTGGTGACGCCGTCGAGGCTCAGACCCACCCAAAAGTTTAATATCTTCTCGTCTTCATTGTCGCCTGGACGGCAAACACGATTATTCACAAGGAATTGAATTTGCGCACAAACTTAGTAAGCAGCCTATGTCGTTTGAAGAAAATATTTCAGGGCTGCCAAAACAACATTGACTTTGGTGTCTCGGTATAGAAATACAGCACATTTCTGACTGTATGCTTAATTAGCCATGACAAAATATGAGAGGTGAGATTTCATTTCATCTGCGGTACAAATCGTTACACTGTTTCACCAGTAATCGAGACATTCACTTTCTATCATTGATCTCATTTAACACTGGTAAATCATTATTTTCTGCTAAGTTCTCTTTTGGGCTCCTCTCCACGGCTCAGAAATTTAAGTAGAAAATGAGCCATCTTAGATAGCAATATTCTTGAGTTGCCTGCCTCGACCGAATCCGTTTGAGCTTCATCCGAACACACCCAGTTCCCAGCTGCACAACGAGCTCACCGCCACACCAGGCCCCAATAACGCACGCATACCATCAATGCTGTAGAGGAACTTCTCAAAAGCCAATTTGATCGCTGGAAAGTCTCCTCCTGGCGTCAGGAGCTGCGAGCCGAAGGGGCAGGACAAGAGGGCCTCTCTGTAGTGCACCTCGCTGCTGTTGAGGGCGATGCAGCCCAAGCCTGGGACCTCCTCAAACGGGGCCGAGCAGAGGCGTCCTGAGGGACGGGGACCGGGTGTGGGATTAGGATGGAGCTCAAATGAGATCATACATGGCGTCTAGAGGGACTGGGGACCGGGTGTGGGAGTAGGATAGAGCTCAAATGAGATCAGATATGGCGTTCTGAGGGACGGGGACCGGGTGTGGGATTAGGATAGAGCTCAAATGAGATCAGACATGGCGTTCTGAGGGACGGGGGACCGGGTATGGGATTAGGATAGAGCTCAAATGAGATCAGAGACGGCGTCCTGAAGGACTGAGGTGCGTAGATTCGACTTTAAAATACATCTCATGCAAAATATAGGAGTCCTAGTGGTCGAGGTGAGTGCACATGGGATTACATAGTAACCCCTTCAAGTAGGATCAAAAAACATAGATGGACGTCCTGTCAGATGGAGGAGCACTTGCCATGAATAAAGATACAACACTAGTGACACTAGTATTCGTGTGAGTGACGTGTGTCTTTAGTCAAAGTACAATAAAATATGCAAGACAGACGGACGACTTTTGAATTTAGAGACACTGAAAGCAACTCGTCTCACACTGCATTGAGCCAGGAGTAGCAAAATGTTATTTGGTTCTTGTGTATTTTTGAAGGAATTTAGTCGTGAGGAAGTTTGAGTCAGTCCTTTGCTGCTTCATGTCACTGCCTAGATTGCCGGCACACTTCATTACAGCTCTTGACACTGAAGTCAGGCTCAAGAAATCTGGTTTGCCAGCAGAGTTTAAATGAATTAGGCACGTCTATGCACGCCTCGGCGTCATGACGCTCCTGTCCAATTTTACAAGCTGTAAATTCGACAGCGTATTTAGCTCCAAACTTACTCGTGGTTCCTGTAACTGTTTACCTGGAGTTGAAGTCCCGTAGTTTGGATTGCATCTTTGAGACTGATAGAACTTCTGACGGAATGAAGCTGTTATCAATGCACAACATAGGAAGCAAGCACTTGGTTAATCTAAACATTTCTGAATGAACTGACGTTGTAAATACCAGTGAATTCTCAATCCCTGATTCAGGACTTAATAATTTGTGCATTAGTACGTTTGGTTTTTTTAGTTGTGCCGATGTAAGCTAACCGCTTAGCGACCTCACGTAAAAATTAGTGCTTTTATTTATTTTTGGCTGAAGGAAGACCAAATGTTCTCGTACACTCATGACGGCACAGCAAACAACTATGCATGCATGAGGAGCGTCTAATGCTTGCGCTTACTTTCACTGTGCATGATAATGAAATTTGTTTTCGCTGCTCATAATTAAGATATTTGTCTCCGTCATGAATCATGAATTTTATTCGGTCACGTTTCGATAAAACTTCTTTATGTTTTTATGACGATGTTTTTAATTTCTTATACAACCATAAGGTATATTTAAGAGTAATGATTAAGTGTCTGCATGCCTTATGATAAGCCCTCAGTAGATATATTTATAACCCTTCTTCAAGAAATATGATAATGTTTTTATGATGTACAGTATATTTATAAAACCTCTATACGAGCAATGACAAAGGTAAGATTTGAGTGTATCTTACTCTTGACAAAGGTCACCACATTTGTTTGCGCTGGGACGAGGTGCCTGTCGTACACGACTGAGGTGCGCGAGAAGTAACACGCGAACTGTGCTCCAAGTTTCACTCCGTCCTCGATGCGGTCTCCTTGTTGAGCGGTCACGGCAGCGCAGCGGTGTTGCGCCAGGCACAGCCGGCGGCAGTCACCTACAGTCGGGGCAGACGCGGCGTTACTCACGTGTTCGCTTCACTTACTCATCGCTTGGGCTTGAAGCAATGTTTACGACCTTAACTTATTAGCTAATAACATTGAGTTTATCAATTCGGATAGCTCAGGTGTTGGCTTTACTCACTCGTTGCTTGGGCTAGAAATTAATCTTAAGTAAAAATGAGATGGTAAACGACAAAAAATCAATGCAAGTCAACAATTTTGCCCATTCAGAATTAATAGTTATAAAAACAGGCCTTTTGAATTATCATTTAATGTTAAATTAAAATATGCAGATCATTTTCGCTTGATTTTCGTAAAACATTTAAAATTATCGAATCAAAATAATACAACAATCTAAAATATGTTGTATCCTCGTAAGTGCTTTCAAAAAGTAAGTGGATGTAGTGTCGTACTATCGACACAACTTGAGGTATTGTAGCAGAAGCTTTAACTTCTGTACCCTTAGGTGTAGGCAAAGGATCAGGAAGAGTATACGCACAGCAAGGCTTCTAATAATGTACTGATTCCGTCGGTGACAGACCTTCCTTAAAACTAGCAATGCCCGGAAGTCAAGCAAGGACTTTCCGGAGCTCGTAAAGTTCGTAAAGGCAAGACACCATAAAGGACTTCCGTCGGTCAGAGTTCCGACCGTTTATGGCTCTTCCGGCTCCAAGACCCAGCGAGACAAAGACAACCGGCAGTGCTCACTTCACACGGCACATCCCGAGATATAACAGTGTAATTCTAGTTCTCGTCTTACTCCTTAGCATCCTCAAGTATTTTATGGCAAATCAGAATTTAATATTTGTCAAAACACATATTCCATGTAACCAATCTCTCAAAATTAGTGGTCTCTCTCAAATTAAGATAAAAATAATCAAAACAATCTTCAACAGTGAATCAAAACGTACGTCGCATCCTTGATATCATCACCAGAAGTGCAGCCCCATGCACCGCTGGGAGCACAAAACTTCTATATACGATCCTGAACTTGTGTGCATTGCATTGATGACTCGAAAAGACTTGTTCCGATCGGTAGGGAGAGAATACAATATATCTCGTGAGAGATACGGCCCATTGGTTATTTCTCGTCTTTGTTCTTGTGGAATATGTAATGTAACCACTTCACTTGAATGTGCATACCGTCCAAAGTAGGCATGCTCATTAACTGAAAGAAGCAAAGATTAAGAAGAAGAGATCACGCATTTGTATCGCTGGTTTCTTTTATTATAAAAATTCACAAGAAAGCTGTTTAGTTACACGTGGTAAGTTGTCATCTTGTCCTGTCACAAAATGTAGTTGCATGCTCTTTATTTATTTTTGTTTATTTCTTCTAGTCAAATTAACTGTTACTGTGTAAACAATGTATACGCACATGACGGTTCAGGAGAAAAACAAACATCTCTTGAGAAGTAAATGATTCTTTGGTTTGGACCATAAAATCAGTTTTCCCTTTAATAGTCTTATTCAGATATTTAAATTTTCCCATACATTGAGAAGAATCTTGAAAATGTTTCTGGACATTCACTAAAAATAAAAAGGCATAGAAGACGCTGAATCACTTGAGCATTCAGCGAATGTTATTGAAAGAATAAGTCAACGATAGTTTCCCCCATTGATTATTATTTGTATATTTATTCATCATTCGGCAATAAAGATCATGAGAACATTTTGAACTGATTGATCACTTGAAATGCTGCTTAGATAAGCCTGTTCAATTTAGAACTGTTGCATCACTTGAAATACAGATTACAAATTCGTGATCAATTATGAACTGTTTTATTAATTGGTAGGCAGATAACAAAGGCGTGATCACTACACATTCATCATGCTGTCCTACTCACTAATAAGAAAATACGCCTTAACTTTAGAAAAAATTGAAGAATGATCTCGTGAAAAAATATCTTATACGAAGAGCACTATTCAGGACTAGATCATAAAATTTAATGACATGGGGGCCAATTACTAAACTGCATTCATGTCAACGCTTATAAACAAATAAAATGCTATTTCGAAATGAAGTAGTGTTTATTGATAAGAGTAACACGTAATTTTGTGCTCTTTTAAAATATTTGTACGTTGAATTGGACGTTTTTCTTTACTATTAAGTAACAGAAATAATTTTTTTAAATCGAGCTAAAATAAAAATCTTGAAAATCAGTCCAGCTTCAAATTTGCTTTTAAAGATACGGCTCGGCTATGTGAACCATTTTGTGCATAGGATTGTGTAGTACGCAGTGCACAGTATTTAGTAAATGTAACATACACATTATGTAGAAGAGGTGGTCTATGAGTGCACATACAGTGTAGACGAGGTGGTCTATGAAATGCTGATAATGTAGAGCAGGTGGTACGAGTAATGACTGGACACTAACACCAGTCAGGACTTACACATGGTGGGATGGTACGAGTAATGACTGGACACTAACACCAGTCAGGACTTACACATGGTGGGATGGTATGGGTAATGACTGGACAATAACACCAGTCAGGACTTACACATGGTGGGATGGTACGAGTAATGACTGGATAATAACACCAGTCAGGACTTACACATGGTGGGATGGTACGAGTAATGACTGGACACTAACACCAGTCAGGACTTACACATGGTGGGATGGTACGAGTAATGACTGGATAATAACACCAGTCAGGACTTACACATGGTGGGATGGTATGGGTAATGACTGGACAATAACACCAGTCAGGACTTACATATGGTGGGATGGTACGAAGGTTCTGTGCCCAGGACGTCATCGATCGTGTAGCCAGGACGCACATCGTACAGTTCTGCTGCGAGGGGATCCACGAGTGATAAGATCACCCCAACTCCGATGCATAGCCGGAGTGTTGTGCTATGTGTCCGGGCCATTATGATCTCCAAGCAATTCTGAACCACTGAAATTTCTGAAAATTCTGTCACACTAAAATTAGTCGGCGCTGAAATTCCAAAAATTGAGTGCTCCCTGAAATTTTCAAAATCATCACGCTAAAATTTTGTGCCGCTGAAATTCTTGAAATTTAGTACCGCTAAAATCATGTGCCGATTAAACTTTCGAAATTCTGTGCTGCTGAAATTTCGCCTATTCATAATTTAATTATTTCCTAACACTAAATTGTGATTCTTTGAAACTAAGAAATGTTTACAACAGAAATTTTTTAAAGATTGTTGCTCAAAATGTTTTGGCTCGGATATTCTGAGCATCAAAGTTTCGTTCTGAATGATATGTATAAAAAGTTCATGAGAAGAAAACTCGTTTAGAAAGTTTTTTGCCAAATTCTACAATTTATTAATTAAAGTTACTTGAATAGTAGAAATTTCGCTTATGAAACTTTTGTATCATTAATATTTTGACAATTTTGGTTCGTAGAAATGCAGTTTCACAAATTGTGAAATTTCTGTTCCAAGGAAATTTCCCCGAGTAAATTGTGCTCTGAAAATTTTGTGAACACTGCAGCTGGAAATTTCAAATAACGAAAGTTCTAAAACTTTTGCAGGCTTGTAGTTTATAACATAGATATTTGTAACTGNATTTGTGAGGTCTTATTATTTTATTTTTCTCAAACGAAAATATTCCTCATTTTTTACAAGATGATCATCAAAATATTTTTCTGGATATTTATCAGTTTCTCCACAGCTAAATGCTTTAGATGAAACATTTTCTCAATCATTTTTTCATCCTAAACCCAGTGCTTAGATTTACATTTTCAATTTATATATTTTCCATGCAGAGATTAGAGTGCAACAAATATTTTTAAGCATCAGGAAAAGTTCTTCACGTGAGTTATTTGATGTAAATTAATTTATCTTTTAAGCATTTTTCACACGAGATGGGTTCCCTTGTCCTGCTTCAACAGACATAACACTCAAATAACACACAACATCCAAATTCGATGATGTGTGACAAAGTTGAACGTTATTGAGCGCTTTTTGCTGCAGTGAGAAATGAAAATGCTCATTCATAGAACGTATTGATCTATCGTACGATAAACTAATGCTAAATTGTAAATTCAACTTATTGATAGAAAGTATAGCTTTAACTGCTCCCTAAACGTTCCTAATACGAGCCTAACTACACCAACGCATTGTGCGTCGCTCAAAACTCCACGGAAATTGCACCAAACATTTAACTAACTCCCACAGTCTGCTCGGCTAACCAAAAACTCCACGGGAAACACACCTAATATTTAACTTACTATATCTGTTGCCAGTTTCATCACCAATTTGAAATTAGAGAGTTCTTCAAATATTAAGGGAATGTTTACCTATTAATTAGATTTGGACATTAAATAATTCACACAATTTTTACAAGCAGCTTGTAAAAACGTGGGTTGGATTTGTGCTCATGTGATAATAATTTATAGTTAGCGCTGACTCCTCGGTTAGAGTCTCAGGACAAGGTCAGCTGTTCATTTTTGTTAACTTCTGTTCCAACTCATAAAGTCAGGATGTGATCAAAAGTTAGCATTATTTCTATATTGTCGAGATTGTGATTGTGATGCGTTTAATCCAGGGTCAATTCAATCGTCATTTCGATAAACTAGAAAAACATTGCTGCAAACGTAATCAAACCTCGCCTCACAAACTATCCTTAATTGAATAAATGCTAATGATTACGTAGCTCTAAATCAACCCTGAAAACATTTTCACATATAAAGTTTGAAACTTAATCATATCTTGATTCCGGTAGTTTTCCATTAAGAC
>JACJUY010006120.1:43831-55611 GCA_014220935.1 Platorchestia sp. MABIK | reverse complement strand
CTGTGGGTATGGTAGGAAGATGCTGTGGGTATGATAGGAAGATACTGTGGGTATGGTAGGAAGATGCTGTGGGTATGGTAGGAAGATACTGTGGGTATGGTAGGAAGATGCTGTGAGTATGATAGGAAGATGCTGTGGGTATGGTAAGAAGATGCTGTGGGTATGATAGGAAGATACTGTGGGTATGGCAGGAAGATGCTGTGGATGTGGACGGGAGATGTCTATAACATTCCTCACTGAGAGACAATAACATACCTCTCTAAACCATGGAATCATTTTGCTGAAAACATTTTTACTTCGGATGTTTCAAAGTAGTTGGTTGGGCAATGGGAGCAAGATATTTTTACAGGGTGATATTTTACTCTAAATTACGATTTTAACGATTATGATTTGTTAACTATCTCTGGTGTTGGATAATGCCGACCTTATCTGATACCGAATAGTTATTAATACACTATTACTGCAGTGTTCACATTTTGTAAACGAGTTTATTTTGGTAACATATGTATATATATATATATAACCATCACTTCCTCTTACCGAAGAAGGTCATGGCTTCGATCGAAGTTAGATAGTCATAAAATTTTCTGATAGTCTCGAACTGGACGGACAATTTCCACGCTCTAGCTTCATGACGCGAGCAGATGACGCAACCTCCGACGGCCGCCAGGTAAGTAACCCATTTAACTTGTGTACAAAATGAACACACATGACACAATGGGCACATGTGAGTGATGTGATATGACTAACACGACACAACATGCCTACATGACCATAACATGATAAAAAATGCCCACATGACTTACACGACACAGCATGCCCAGTTGTCCACATGACCAACATGCCCAACATACCCACATACCCGGATGGTGATGTCAACAAAGAAGGGACGCGCGTCCCCCGCGGGGCCGGTGAGGACAATGAGGGTCACTGGCCAAGCCCTCTCCAGGTCCACCTTGGCCCAGTTTTGGGCGGTGTCGGTCGCCATGCAGTCCCAGCTGTTGGGCCAGCACTTCGAGCCGTACGTCTGCAACCCCGACGTGTGGGGACATGAGACAGCTGTGGGTGGTGTGGGTGTATCTGTGGGTGGTGTGGGTGTAGCTGTGGGTGGTGTGGGTGCAGCTGTAGGTGATGGGGTGCAATTCTAGGTGATGTGCAGCTGTGGGTGCTGTGGGCTGTGTGGGTACAACTGTATAAGTGTGCTTGCAGCTGTAGGTGGTGTGGGTGCACCATATTTAATGTTTTCTGTCATTAAATAATACAAAAGTGTTTCAATTAAACAGGTTACTACGATTATACTACACCTAACTTCAATGATCAAACTATTCTAACTCCTCATCAGAGCCTGTAAACTGAGAAAAATTCTTCTGTCCTGACTCCCACAATTAGCTGGGACACGTAAGACTTCCCCAACATTGAGACGAACGATATGACAAAGAGGATTATGTAAAGATACAATTAAATAATCTCTTTATATGAGAGTTTCTTTACCATTTCAAGAAAACTGAATGCCATTTTGCACGAACGTTGCAAGCCTGAGGCCAAGTGATGAAATGGGCAATCGAGTAATGGTTTGTTTTTTCAAATAATACAAACTAGGTATGGCAAGCACCCTCCCTTGCGCGGACTCACAGGTCAAAGAAGGGCCGAAGAAATATTTATGCTACCGACCCATGCTATCGGGCAGGGAAGTTTAACTGAGTCATTTTTTGTGCAAGAAAAAAAATGGAAAAAAGCTTTCTGTACCAATATATGTTGTGGTAGAAATTTAACCAAACAAGAGAGATTCGTATGGAATTTCAAATGTATTAGAAATGTGAATCTAAGTCTTAACAATTTCGAGATCATCTTCGCTCTGAATTTTCTTCATAAGTAACTGAATTAGGTAAAGAATACATAACCGATAATACATAACACAGAAATTACACTTCGTCAGGAGAAGCATCATTCACTCTATAGAAATTAACATTTCAATTTACTCGAAAAATTGTTTTAAAAAAATCGAGTTTATGAAAAATTTGTTGGTTTTATAAATAGAGGCGAAGAGTTCCATAATCTATCAAGTACATGAACACAAATTGATCTTAAATTGGCAAAAATATAATATTTTGAAATTGATTTGATGTTTGGTAGATATACCTCTCAAGAAGTAGCAATTTTTAAACATCTGAAATAATTAAATGAAAGTTAATACGTGGAATGGATGTGAGTGAGTTCGAAAAAATTGCTTGGATAAATATCATTTCGATTATGTTAAATTGTAGAACGTTTTTCTGTCATAACCACATTTATGTACTGAAATATTTAAAAATTGAGGGAGAGATGGAAAATATTTATTGATCTACACTCAAAAGCGAGACGAGAACAATGCAAAAAATGAAAATCTTGAAAAATTCACTATTATTTACATCTCATCCAGTGTTCAAATCGAAAAGTAAAGTCGAAAAAAAAATTGACCGAATGTGTGTTTAAATTTAGCACTAAGAGTTTGAACATTTTTTGACATAGAAGGCGATCATTGAGTGTCGAGTTAACTAAATGTGTTTGATTTTTCCAACGTATACAAGAGCTATTAATGGGTGTGCAATACAATGCAGGGCTCTATTTCTGTATTTCAGTTCCTAGCATTCGAAATTAGGGAAGATAGTAAATTGGCTGACCAATAGTGAAGTCTTATCAATGTAATAGCAGATCGAATCGTACTTGTGACTTCCCTGTATCGCAATTGCATTTTACGATGAAATTCATCCATGCATGTTAATGGAAAGTTCCTCAGACTGTTTTAAAACCCAACCTTGAAATTTAATGAACATGTCCTGTGTTAGAACACAAGAAATCACCAGAAATCTGTTTCTAGAGTTATAAGTCCATTTAGGAACGAAACTTGGTGAATAAATGCAGAAATTTTTTTTCTGATTATTATGGCATTTGGTAATATTCAGAATGTATTAAATATACCCTCCCACAATTTGCTATTTCATTTATATTTTATGCAGAGGTGGGCTTTTTCGCAATCCTAAATTCCTTTGTTAACACTAGTTGGCATGTGGGGTGTACCTCTCACTCCAGACAACACCAGCGTGGGCATGTAAGACTTTCCCAACACCAGCGTGGGCATGTAAGACTCTCCCAACACCAGCGTGGGCATGTAAGACTTTCCAACACCAGCGTGGGCATGTAAGACTTTCCCAACACCAGCGTGGGCATGTAAGACTTTCCCAACACCAGCGTGGGCATGTAAGACTTTCCCAACACCAGCGTGGGCATGTAAGACTTTCCCAACACCAGTGTGGGCATGTAAGACTTTCCCAACACCACCTAGGACATGTACGACTCACCAGCACCTCTCCCTTCTTGAAGATCCAGAATTTTCCCCCTGAGGGAGCAATTTTCCCCAGCGCCACGTCGGGGGGGGGTGGGGGGCTGCGCACTTTAGGCCAGTACGAGGGGGTGAGTGGGGGAGAGAAGTTACCCAGGTGGTAACCCTCGTCAAGTGAGAACGACCAGAGTTTGCAAACTGAACCTGGGAATAATTTGAAGTCAACATTTCCACCTTTACGTAAGCACGATGAAAGTTTGAATAATTTTACGTCAAATTTGCACAATCAAAAACCATGCCTCAGTCGTTTTTTGTCAAATTTGTGCGAATGATTTTTTTCTACTCAACCATAAAATTTTTGAAATCAAAAAATAACACATAAGAGGCCCAATGCATGAATTTGGCCAATGAAGACGTTCTTTATAAAGGCCTTTAATATAGACATTCAAAGATAACTTTCGCTGTTTGGAAAAAACTTTGGTTCTTAATTTTTGTCAGACACGCGTCGAAATTTGTTTGAACTTTTAAATTTATACTCTAGCGTGTTACAAGCTTTGATAGATTTGAAGCCTAGTTTTCACTATCTTCAAAATCTGTTTCCATCTGTTTTCACATGTGGTTGCCTGCATAGATCATTGGATTTTTTCTCATATTATGAACTGATTATGGTAGAATGTTGCCACACCTCATTTTTTTCATACTAATTTTTTTAATCTTTCTGAATCGCCCAAAGGTACAAGTCGGTAAGAAACATTTGAAAAAAGTCCCTGTACCCCAACTTAATAGACAATATCTCAATCTCTCTATTGATGTAGCATAGAAATAATTAAGTTTTCTAAAATTTAAATTTTGGGTGGATATTTAGTCTCACTAAAAATATCTTGTCGTAGAAGACAATTTTGAACCGATTGGTGCATTTCGTTATCATGAGACATGTACTGCAGAAGACACAAATGTCATGCAAACCTTGAACTATTTCGTCCGCGCATAGTACCACAGTCAAAGCAATATGCAAAAGTATTTACTGCTTTACAGAGGCCTATATTAGATTCCAGTTTCATTCTACTCAAGTGTGACAACGTAGTAGAATGTATAATTGTATATTCAATAAAGGTAGAGACGCACGAGCTCTCATAAAAATCTGTGCATTGATATTTATAGCTTAGCAATTCAGTGCAGTAAAAGTAGTTTGAGGTCGGGTTCAGAAACACAAAGTTTGGTGGCAGCGAACCAATCGTAATCACCAGGACGTAGTTGGGTGCAGGACGAAACACACGCTTGATTAAGCATTGAATGCTGGTAGATGCCACTACTGGCAAACAAATACTGCTAGCTACTACAGCTCGGAGCCGCTCATTAGCTTTCACTGCCAGAATTACTGCAGCGCTTTTCTCTAACGCAAGAAAATTGCTGTTAAAGCTAAAATGACGCAAGTGTTGCTGTTGTAGAAGAACGACATAAAGTTTTAATTATTTCATAGATACTTTACTACAACTGCACCCGTTTTCAATCGAGGAATTGCTACGCTTTTGCTCGAGTACTAAGGCGTATATTGAAGTAAATAAACCATTGTTTGTCAAAAATTGGTGTATTATTATGTACAGGGTGGTTGCTAAAAATTTATACCTTTTAAAATTGCTATAATCTTTTCACAGACAGGATAAGGAAATGGTACTATTGGACAGAAGAAGAGTTAATTTTTCATTTTTATTTTATAATTTGCAGAACCTACGGTTCAAAATGACAGCCAGGAGCTGCGATGCATTGCTCGAGGCGCCCAGCAAAATTTCTGATAACGCTTTCAAGAACCTAGCTGCTGATTCTGCTTATTAATGCTTCTCACAATAAATTGGGATTGCCAATTTTGGAAGTTCCTTTGAATCGTCATTTCGTTGGGTTTTAATCGGTATCTAAGAAGAATTTCCTCCGAGTCTCGACTATGGATCCAATTTTCGTCATTTTTTCGATGATGAACTTGCGTTGTTGAAGAGAGTTGTGGCATGTTTGCTGATTACCATAATCTTCTCTCCCGCACCTTAGATGTTTACGCTTATTTGGAGGGTATACCAGATACGTAAGAAAACACTGAATTCTGTCCATTCGGATGTTCTATGTTATAGTCTTCTTTTTATATGTTTAAAATAAATTGTTATTTTAAAAGGTATGCATTTTAGCAACTACCCTACATATACGAAGAAGTTAGAAAAATATTCCCTCACATAACCATTTGCACAAGAACGCCTACGTACATTCTCGTGTTTTTAGGCTCATTTGCACACACTCCACACAAGCTCGTACGTTCAAGCTCTCAAACATTCACACAATCACACGCAACTGCACGAACGTTCGTATGTACATGCGAAAGTTCTAGCACCTGCAGAGGTGAAGAGTACCTGCAGAGGTGAAGAGTACCTACAGAGGTGAAGAGTACCT
Source organism: Platorchestia sp. MABIK (assembly GCA_014220935.1). Classification (NCBI taxonomy): domain Eukaryota; kingdom Metazoa; phylum Arthropoda; class Malacostraca; order Amphipoda; family Talitridae; genus Platorchestia; species Platorchestia sp. MABIK. Next base: position 49,859 of record JACJUY010006120.1, on the reverse strand, counting down.
GCAGAGGTGAAGAGTACCTGCAGAGGTGAAGAGTACCTGCAGAGGTGAAGAGTACCTGCAGAGGTGAAGAATACAGTACCTGCAGAAGTTTAGAGTACCTGCAGAGGTGAAGAAGGTGCAGTTGGAGCGCTGGCTACAGAGCAGGAAGCAGAGGATGCGGCCCGACACGCCCCACTGCAAGTTTACCTCCTCAACCGTCGGTATGCACAGCCCCTCGTAGTATGACTCCATCGCCAGCTCCACCTGCTCGGGCAAGGCAGAGACTCTCGTGAGGCCCCTCGTAGTGAAGCTCCATCGCCAGCTCCACCTGTCGGGCAAGGCAGAGACGCTCGTGAGGCCCCTCGTAGTGAGGCTCCATCGTCAGCTCTACCTGCTGGGGCATGGCAGAGACGCTCGTGAGGCCCCTCGTAGTGAGGCTCCATCGTCAGCTCTACCTGCTGGGGCATGGCAGAGACGCTCGTGAGGCCCCTCGTAGTGAGGCTCCATCGTCAGCTCTACATGCTTGGGCAATGCAGACGCTCGTCAACAGTGGCAACCAGGCAGCACCTGTTCACGTTGACTTTGAGCTGCTTTTCTTCTGGATGTTGGCCAATGTGCTGTCATGCTGATAAGGAAATTGCCCTTTTTTGAGGAGTGGGCCGATTTCATGTCATGCTGAAAATGACATTTCCTTCTTTTGAACAGTTTGCCAATGTGGTATCTTGCTATAAAATAAATTGCCCTCAACCGAATTGAGGACCTGAGCACTATCGGGATAAAAATCAAATAACTCTAACTAGATAAGAATGTTCAGTTGCACTAAAAATATAGGAAGAATATTTTTGTTTTTATTTTGGAATACCTGCATTTTAAGAAATTTTTCCCCTACTTCTGTAAAAGATGCACAGAGAAATTGCCATCAAAATTACGGAAAGGTGCAGCTAGTAAAATTATCAATAAAAATCCCATTAAATAATTTATACATTATGATTTGAAACACAGTTTTTACGCTACGAATAATAAAGCGATGTGATCTTAGAATCACCCGTCATTAGTACATTCCGATATTCCGATATAAGAAATTAAATTCCAACAAATAAAATTGTTACTTCTAGTGTTCCTGCAGCGTAAAAAAGACTCCTAAAGCTCGGTATCTTTGAGTCTCATTTGTACACATGAGATGTAAATCCTTTCAAAAGGAAGGTAAATAAATAAACGCAATAATCATTTTATTACTTGAACAAATTTGCGTGAGTGGTTAACGTATCCGTGATACAAACTCCCCTCCCTCTCCAGTTTTCCTTGCACTAATACTCCAAGTGCGGAGACAATGCAAATGTCTTCGTATAAATAAATTGTAAGTCAAAAAGAAAAATTTATAGTCATTCTACAGCGCTCAGGTGTCCACTTTGAAATCAATGTTGGACGTTAACAAGAAAAGATTTCTTTTATCGTGTTTATGTTTCTATTCATTTTATTTGGAGCGAAAATTTCATGTTCTGTATTGCTGGTGAGTGGAACAGAGTGATCAAGCAAGTCACCAATCAGCATTTTGCGCATTATTATGCACGAGGCGAAAGGTCTTCGAGGACCTTGTACATTGATGAACAGGCATATTTTTATTTTAGATTAATCATTTCGTTTATATTTGTAAGGATATACAATAGTTATATTAATGTACTTAAGCTAATTATGTCACGCAGTCGCCTTAAGCTTCAACGACTGGTTAAAAGCAGAATTGAAATCGCTGAAACTGTATGACCCTAATTTATTTTGGACATCACCTGACAATGAGGGAACTGATGTAGGTATGTTGTGATATTGTGAGGGTAACGTTCAGTCTCCAATTCTACAAAGCTCCAAGCGCAGTAGAGGTGCAAATCCGGCGAGTTTGGAGGCCACACATCGGGCGTTACCTGATTATCACTATTGTCTGATTATCAGCCTTGGGCTACTGGGCTTGATGAGGGGGCGCTGAGTCTTGATGAAATGCGTGAGGACTTCCGACGAGTACTCCATCAACCCAGGGTGTAATAGCTGCTTCCTGCAACTCAACGTATCCAGTACCAATGAGTTTGAGATCGTGTGTAATGTAGTGGTGAAGCATTGTGTGAACTTTGCTGCTCACCACAGCTGAGCTCATCACAGTCGCAAGAAACTTGAAGTGCACCACTCTAGGTACATCACACAGATGTACACACTACCAGATGTCGTTAACTCCTTTCTCTTCTGCTCGTAACTACATTATTTATTTTGAACGATCTCATATGTAATATTTAGTGAATTGTGATTTGCTGAAAATCTGCCCTTGATACTGACCTTAAAGTTAATTTCAACAACAATTTGATCTTATTCCCGTTCCGGTAGAATTTAAAATTTACTTCTATAAACAAGACTTTTATGTGTTTTATTTCTCTTATAAGATTTGTACCCTGCTGTGTTCTATGAAGTTCACTGCCGAGTGGCAGTTCCTTCTTCATCCTGATGTCGGTGACAGCCTGATGCCAGTGCCCGTCTAATAACAGGAAAATGCAGTACAATGCGGTACCCTCGTACAGTAAAATGCGTTGATAAGGTTGCGCAATGAAGGGCTGAGACGCCAAAGATTTAACTAGCGACCGCACTCACCCTTTGGAAGGTGGAACTCGTGAGCTCCTGTGCAGTGTAGAGAGCGCCGCTCAGCACCAGCAGCACAGCGGGCAGCCCCCGCGCTGCGGCCTGGTCCCACTTGCCCCTCATGTGTAGGAGGTGCGGCCACTGCTGGGCAATGTTGTGCAAATTACCTAGGGCTCATTTGACGGGCGGATAGTGGGGCTTCAAACGCATCCTCTTGCACCTCGCGCTTCGCTGAGAGTGTTGAATATTAGAATGTTTATAGTGTGGTTTTTGAAATATAAGAATGTTTGTAGGATAATTATTGAAATTTAAGAACGTTTATAGTATAATTATTGAAATATAAGTATGTTCGCTGTAGAATTATTTCTGCGCATATTGGTGCGTTACTGTGTTGGTGGGTGCATGTGTGCATAAAACACATGAGTGTAAACGTAATAATCTCAATTGATTTTTTATTTTATTTATAAATGCATATAATATTATTGATTCGATAGCATAGGAATCATACCATTAGACTAATTTGATATGAAATGACAAATACGTCCTTCACACTTCATTAAATTAATTATCAGTTATTAAGTTTCATCCCTACTACTTTACATCTGTCCTGAGGTATTCTCGATCCGATGTCACCTTTACCGGAAGACCATAGGCTCACCTCATCGCTGCAATGTCAGGTGTGAAGGTAGAATTTTAAATTCAACAAACATCGGATTTTTATTTTGCCAACCTTTCATCCCGTCTCTCAGGCTATCATGAGGGCGAACATCCCAAAACTTCCAGACATAAGGACTACTCCACTGTATCTAGGTTACACGTAAAGAGCATTATTCTAAGGCATTGAGAAATCACAACGCAAAGATTCACGTTACAGAGAGCAGTGACAATGATTAAGAGAACATTATCTTAAAGGAATTAATTTAGTGAATTACTTCATTATGTTGAACAGGGACATAAACTGCTCTGTTTACTGCCGATGAAGATCATGGGGTGTACGCCCCTCCTAGACTGCGAAATCATTGAAGCTATTCAATTGAATAATTCGACTTCACTCCCTTGGAAATTTGCTGTGTAAATCAAAAGTTAGGGAAAATTCGATGAAAACATGAACATCAGCTACCAAATCTAATGCCTCCAATGCCCGGCCAAATACATCAGCGAGATGAGAAGGCAACTAAAATAAGGACTGTCGGAGCACAATCACGCTCTTAAATTGCTAGCTATCATACCAACACGCTTTAAAAATTGTTCATTAAATGGGCGTAAATAATTTACGAAATTTTTTCCAAGAAGGGAATGAATAAGTACGAAAATTAGAGGAAGTGTCGTATATTGTGCGATCTGCTTTGGCACAAAGCAAAAAATTTGATGCCTTTTTAACTTAGTCGCAAAATTCAAGCCTCTAAACATATTATAGTCACTAGTCCACCCCCCTTTATTTGAAATAAGAAAAAAGGGGAAATGAAAGAAAGGCCGTCAGAAATAAAAAAATTCAATCTCTTGAGAGTTGATGAGGCCAAGCTTGTATCACAGATACGCTTGTGGTGATCCCAGCGGCAAGCCGCGGACCTCCACAAGACCTGAGAAAAGCTGCCTCNCTACACCCACACCCCCCACAGCTACACCCACACCATCCACAGCTGCGCCCACACCCCCCACAGCTACACCCACACCACCCACAGCTGTCTCATGTCCCCACACTTCGGGATTGCAGACGTACGGCGGGATGTGCTGGCCCAACGAAACGGACTGCATGGCGATTGACACTGTCCAAAACTGGGCAAAGGTGGACTTGGAGAGGGCTTGGCCAGTGACCCTCATTGTCCTCACCGCCCCCGCGGGGGGAGCGCTAACTTTCTTTACTAACATCACCATCCGGGTATGTTGGGTGTGTGGGTATGTTGGGCATGTTGTGTCGTGCGTTGGTCATGTGGACAAATGCGCATGTTGTGTCGTGTGTTGGTCATGTGGCCATGTTGGTCATGTAGACGTGCCTTGTTGGTCATAACAAAAAAGTCACAAGTGCCCATTATGCCGCGTGTGTTCACTATGTACACCAGTTACTTGGGTTACTTACATGGCGCCCGTCGGAGGCTGCGTCATCTGCTAGCGTCATGAAGCAAATGTGTAGAAATTGTCAGTCCATTTCGAAACTATCAGAAAATTTCATGACACTCTGGCTTCAAACGGGGCCATGACTTTCTTGGGTAGGAAGAAGTGATAGATATTTGTATGTAGCCAAAATAAACTACATAGTTCATAAAATGTGACCACTGTACAGTAATAGCGTATTGGTAACTATTCGGTATGAGTTAAGGTCATCCCTATTCGCTATTCAGCACTCACCTTTGCAACCGGTAATCAGCAGTTACTTTTTTATCCGATTGTGCTGTACTTACTTTTAGCCGTCAGTTTCACATCTGTTGATTGCATGCATAGACTTGCGTCACTCGAAGTGGTCCGCAGATTTCATGATTATAATGAAACAGCTAAACTTTGTCACGTGTAACGAAAAGCATAATTTAATTAAATGGGCAGATTTACTAATAGGTACACACCAGGTGGACAGCCCTTTAAAAAGTCTGAGTTGTGCCGTCGCTGGCGTCAACTTGCGCTCTCCGCGTACTTGGCCACACTACAAAGAAACTGAAAATTTAAAAATGTCTGTCCTGAGAAGTCAAATCTGTTGAAAGATGAAATCATTAACGACCTGTGAAATATTTTTGAACTACTTTTCATCTGAGTTAAAATAATTGCAGACACCAGTGACGTTATAAATTTTTATACAGAACTGGAATGTCACGAGTTAACATGACATAAAAAACGTTTTTGAATTTTGTTCTACCTCACGTACGGCCTTAACCAACGATACTCTTACAGCTCTTCAAAGTATGGTAAACATTTTATATTCATCACATATTAGAAAATATTAAGAGGTATTTTCTGTACTTAAGAAAACGATCACTGTACCCTCAGTAGTTTCATTCACCGTAAAAGGCTCATATTGAGTCATTGATATGCATTATTTACCACAAACATTGTTTGATGAATACTGTCAGATATATTCGTTTATGTGCAGAATATGTAATTTTATAGGCTTATATTTTTCGTAGGTGATGACAGTATTCTCACTGTATGATGATACTCTCTGTGAGATGAGGTATTATTTAACTGGTTGATGATATCATTCTTTGCAAGTGATAAAATTCTCAGAGACTAATGGTGTTACTTTCACTGGGTGATGACATCATTTTCTACATATCTTGGGTCTTCCTACCATACCCACAGCATCTTCCTACCATGCCCACAGCATCTTCCTACCACACCCACAGCATCTTCCTACCATACCCACAGCATCTTCCTACCATACCCACAGCATCTTCCTACCACACCCACAGCATCTTCCTACCATACCCACAGCATCTTCTTACCA
>JACJUY010006119.1:32847-53639 GCA_014220935.1 Platorchestia sp. MABIK | reverse complement strand
AAGCTTAACGAGAGACAACGTGCTAGACGATGGATAACTGAAAAGACATTGAGAAATTGCGTAATCTCGGAAGTGATGAAATAAAACTATCATCCATCTGCACCAATGAAAATTTTCAAGTGCTTGCCACGAGAAATGAAGGCAAGCCAAATTATCGTGAAGGTTGATTTGTCAACTGTTGTGGACTGGGCAGCATTTGCGAAATGAATAGTAAATAAGTATTTTCTAAACCCAACTCAGGGATATATGCTAGTAAAACTCCAGTACAGAATTCCAGTTTAGCATTGGAGTAAAAAGCAATCATATGAATTCTCTATAGCTTCAGCAATCTGTCGGAAATAGGCCGGAGCTACACAGGTAAGTGGAGTTACTGATAAACTCGGTATAAAACCGATCGATTACTAGAATCCTTGGCCCAAACACGATAAAAACATTAGAAAGCATTGAAAAAATATTAATATCAGTTTGGGCATTGCGAAAGAATATACAAGCAAGGGCTACGTATTCTGTCCGTGGCCGTATTCAAGTCTGGCATGAATAAGACAGCCGAATTATTGATATAGGGATGTTTAAACAAAATTTTACAATCAAGAAGTGACGAACGTCAGCAGTTAATTCACAACATGCTTGTGGTGCAGTCATTAGCTGTTTGGTGGCTGTGTCGAATAAATACCAGCAGCGGGACATCAAATGAATCAATGCGATGTACCTGGATGCACACTGTGTCCAACTATATTTAAAAACAATTGAGGATCTCATCGCAACGGGAAATTATCCCTTGAAACTGAAAAACGATCTAATACAAAGATTGTTCACAAAAATGACATGCAATTTAATGTTGAAATATGTAAGCACAAGAGATTTCAGCTCTTCTCTAAGTTTCTCGGATTAAGCACCGAAATATGGGAGAGAAATGTTGAGCTTTTTATTAGGGTCATTGGTGAACGGAAGACATAAAGCTTTGTGGACAAAAACTGTTTCAACTGGGACTCAATTAACAAACATCGGCATCTACGGATGCTTTCTTTCCAATTGAAGCATGATACATATCACCTTTTACATTGGTTTTTCAAATGCCTAATAACTAACACCAGGACGCCATGACGCTTTCCCCCGGGCAAAGACCGGTACCCATTTCAGACACCTGGGTAGAGTGGGGTATTGTGCTCAGAGTTTTTTCTCCTATACCCTACATTGAAAATCGCCACCAGCGCCGAGACTCGAACCCGCGTTTCCCGCACGGAGTCAGGTCCTATAGACACACGGCTATGGCGAGCAAGAATAATCAAGTCCCAGTTGAAGCACTTTTTGTCCAAAAGGCTTAATAGCCTTCTGTCCTCCAATGACCCTAATAAAAAGCTTTACATTTCTCTCCCATATTACTCTATTAAGAATAATAGAGTCCCAGTTGAAGCAGTTTTGTCCAAAGAGCTTAATAGTCTCACTAAAAACGTTCATTGTTGAAATAAACAGACTGGGAGACACATTACACGACACAATTCACTCTCAGTAGTCCTAATACAAAAAAGTAAATAAAAACTCCCTGAAGGGGACGAACTCATTCGACCGCATTCAATAATTGGATACGAAAAATTACTTGACGTCTCGTATAATTGACCGCATATCATAATTTGGAGGGTTTTCGGGCACTATAAAACAGTTGAGAACAAGCCGTGGTAGAAATTACAGCAAAGATATAATCATCCTCAGAGAAACGGACTCTTTCTCAATCCGAATCACAAATGTGAGGCAACATACTAATAAGCTTACTTTCTGTCATTCCTGAGGAGTGATCGCGCGTACTACCAGGCACGCAATAAGCATTCAAAAGTGTTTAGCGAGGAAACTTAAAAAAAGGCAGTTTGTTTATTTTGCACTTTTAACTTAAAAAGGGGCTGGTACTTCATCGAAAGCGGCAGTTTTTTCCCTTTGGATCACAGATAACAACAACTGATGAGTTAAGTTTCAGAAATTTACCTGCCAACTATGAATTAACCGAAGATTCTGTTGTGCGCCATTTTCAGCTGCTCATAAGCATCCATGAGCTAAGCTCTTTCGACTTGAATGCGGTAGCAAATTGTAACAATTTGATCAGATTAAGCGCGACATACCTTATCAGAAAATACGTATCTGAAGAGGGTTGGAAAAGGCATTAGAATCATGGGTGTTAGGAGTGTAAATGAACTTAGCATGGTTTCAGTAAATCATAACGTGAAAGTTTAAGTTAATGGTGCTGGGACGGGTAGGTTTAAAACAGAACTGAAATACGACGGTCACCTTTGAGCGAGAAACTCGCAAGTTCAACAGGACCCATCAGAGCGGCAGTGGGAGCTTGAAGAGGACAAAGTAACCAGTGAGAGCGTCGTAACATTAAGGCTTACGGTACACTACATGTGTCGCAGGGTTGCCGTACTAGATTTTTCCAATGTAGAATTATTCAATTTTGCAGAGGAATATTTGGAAAAGCCTTATTTACGAATTGAAAAAGCCAGTCTGGCAACCCTGACGCGCAGTCCAGAAAGCTACTCTATCACTGTGACGCACACGGTAAATCTAAAGGAAAGCCCTACCCAATAACAACTTTTAAATCAAATTCGTTACATTTGGGCTAGAAAAAAACATAGCTACTTCGAGAGCAGCAACTCTACAATGAGCTACAAACGCTACTGGTACTTGTGCAAAAGTTTTCATCTGAATTAATTATACCAAAATGTATGATTTCAAGCGCTGTTTTGAATAGAAATTTTTCAACAGGTCAGTGGGGAAGTGGTACCAGCATCAGTAGTTACAAGCTTACAAAACTATAACATTCCTATGGAATTTTAAAATCCTTAAACAATTCAAAGATTAATTCCCAACCCAAAACATGTTCCTACTGAGAATCAAAGTCAGGAAAACATTAGAATAAAAAATTGCTGTAATTGATTCAACCAACATTTTATATGATTATACACTTTCTTTCTTGCATTTGAAAACGGTAATTGGAAATGATAGCAACCCTATAGCTTTCTGCTACTGGTACACAGTGAAAGGTTAAACAGTCTTCATCGATCTAAATGAAGCAGTTTCCTTACAAAAATTCACCAAAACAAATCTTTCATGCTAGTCCACCACGTAAATTTTGGAGAAAACTACACCAAGAAGCAAATTCACTCATGTCTGAAGTAACCGACTTGGCTAGAAAGCTAGTGAGACTCAGGGAGCGTAACTGTGGCGAGAGGGGACTGACCAGCCTGCAACACCGAGTTGGGCGCTCTCTGGCTCTCATCTTTGGTGGTCTTCTTGTGCTTGGCCTTCCAGGCGTGGTACACCTTCAGACGCCTGTGGAACTCCGACCTGCACGCCTGTACAACCACCACAGTCTCGGCATTAACGAAATTTGTTGAGAATTGTTGGTGCTGCTGAAAATATTGCGACACGAACAGCGAAAATCGATATTTCATCAACAATTCCCAATGTGCGCAGCAAACGAATGAATAATGAAACACAAAAAAAGCTAGGCTTCCCTGGTAGAATTTCCATGAAGTAAGCCTTTACTGCTTTTCATTCGTGAACAGAGGGAAGAGCATTCCCTCTTGATAATCTATAAACCTTGAACCATGTTAGACACGCATAAAACTGTTCGCCAAACTTCTAGAATAAACTGTAACCTTCAGATGTGGTGGAAATAGCGGTTTCTCAACAAAAAAGACGTAAAAAGTAACTAAGTTCACCATAAAACTCAACTCTTAAGAGCCTCGTACGACGCGTGTTGCAGATTCTGCAGCAAGCAAAAAAGAACCTTATTTGAGGAGTATTGATTTCACGAGGCACACTGACGAGGTACACCACCCACATCACAGTACACGAGGGTAACGCTCGTACCACATTTGCTCGGAAACGCCAATTTCTTAGTATTTTGATGGACTACCTCTCGCTCAGCGCACTCCTTAATGAGAAAGGTCACTTACCCGTTAGAACCAGCAACTTAATAAGAGAGAAAACATCAGAGGTTTGCTCTTATAACGAAATTGATCTGAACCACCCTAGGAAATTGCGTAAACATCTCCTTCGCGCACTGCACTCAGAAATGCAGAGGCAACATGTACAAAAAAATGCCTACTTCATGACGGTTCAGTTCCAAAATTGAAGGAGAGTCACAGTCAGTTTTTTAAACACAATAAACAACAGACAGAACTTTAAAAGATAAAAGCATTAAATTTTTAAGTATCAAAATAATCACCTTAATACAAACAGTAGCTTTTCCCCCGTTAAAAATTTCGACTTTCACACCGAATCAAGATCCAGATTTTGTCATCCAAACAACAATTCTAGCATAACTTCAGTGCTCACACCCGGTAGTTCACAGCGTGAATGCACTACCCACCTCGAGAAGATCGAGGTCACAAGAGGTGTTGATGGTGTCGCGCAGGTCAGCGTACTTCCACTTGCTAAGGTCGTACTTGGAAGAGGCGGCCGTGGCGCGCTTGTGCTCAACCGCATCAGATCTGGACCAAACGCCGAGTCAGTTTAAGGTTGTCGAGGCAGATTATAATTTATACAGAAATGTGAGATATTTCTCTTTTACGTCTAATCTGGGACTTGCGTGTAATTTGTGTCTCACGACTTCGAACTTAGATAGTATTGAGAGAATAGACTACTTTGCTCGTGTAATGATACGTGTTAAATATGTAATATAGATATATTTGAAGCTAGGCAGCAAAAGCGTGGGAAACACAGCCGCGCGCGTCTGAGAGGGAAATAGGGGGTACTTCCCCAAGGGAAGGGAGGAGTATGCGAGGAGCAGAAGCAGTATGTAGAGCTAGTAAGTGAATCTGTATACACAAAGAAATGCTTGCAACATGAATACATAGCATAGAAAAGTAAAGGGTTTAATTTCATTCTCTATGAGTAAGGGAACGATGGTTTTTTGGGCTCTAAAAGGTTTTTGAGAGGGCTGTGCGTAGTAATACTAGATGAAAGCGAGGGATACGTAAGCATAGAGAGGTGACGTGCAAGGGCGGGCCAATAGGAGAAGCCGTATTTTCGCGGGCCTCAGCACAGCGCTACATCGTCAGTTGGCTTGGGGGTATATAAACGAAACGTGGAAAATAAGTTGCCCACTTTACTGTCACCTTCATTGTGTGTAGTACGACGGCAAGATGTGGGCCCAGGGAGCTACAGAGGGGAGGTGAGCAAACTTTTGTGTTAGGAAGTGGTAGGATTTCAGGGAATGATATTAATCAGAATATTAATTTTGTTTTTAAACGATTGGGGCAAGCAGCAAGCAGATATGCGGGAAACTTATTACGGTGTGTGTTAAGGCTGGTTAGAGTTAGGAAGCGTTTTCGAGTGACACCAGCAATTGAGTTGCAATCTTTGTGTTTATATTCAATTTTTGTTCTGAAGCGGGGTGTTGTGATTTTAATTTTGAATATGGGTTAAAATGGGTTAAATAATTATTTCGGAGATGGAACTCATGCTAAGGGAATTCTTTAGTTAGCGCACAGCAAATTAACAATAGTGAGAGCGTTTTTTTTTTAAATTCTGTTGTGTGGGGTGAAAAGCTCGTTTGTCTGTGACAAGTCGTGAGGCCAGAGCCGGCCATAAATTTCAAGGACGTCATTTTTGTCTGTAAAGTAGCTCATTCAAATGCTAAACTTCTGAATTAATATGACCTTATGTTTTTTTTATTATGCATTCAGTTAAAAAAATGAATAGGTTCAGTAGGAATCTAGTGGGGATCTTGTGAAAGTTTCGCGAATTAAAGGGGAGTGAATCAAATCAATTATTAGCAGTCATATTACAGGGAATAGATCACTCAACCGCATTGTTGTTCGAAGGAGGGAGGGAATTACAATGACGACGTCGTATTACAACACACTCAACCGCTTGGTGTCGCGTCAAGTTACCACCAAGATGGCCCGAGCAGAAGAGAAGCGTCACGAAATCCCCTGTACGCAAAACTGGGGAACCGGCGATCGACGTACAGGAAAGTTGCAGGCTATGAAGTGCAGGCGCGCTTAGTGTGTTCTTCTTGCTCATTAGCCGCGAGAAACAAACTGTTGAGGCACCGAGTTAGAGGCAATCTTGCAAAACGCAAAACATTTGGAGTCGGTGACGTGCATTGATTTCGCTGGTGTGCTCGGCATTTGTAGGTAATACTATTCCTGTTCCCTTATACCGTCAACTGTAACGCAAAAGTTTGAATTCGCATCAGTGTGGGCCTCTCGCATTTGTTGCATATCTAGTTTCAATATGGGTTTGTCATCAAAAATTTCACGTGTTCATTAGCTGACTTAAATAAATTAATTATAAATGTTTAATTAGTCGTTTCATTTTCCCGTGTTGATCTGAGGTACTGGTGTGGGTGAGCAGACTAGAAACTTCCTATATTTCTATTTTCCACCTGTTCTATCATTTCTCCTTCTGTGTTTTTCCGCTCTAAATTTTCTTTTTTTCCCTCCAACTATGAGGTTTAAATCCCTCACTACGGATACAGGCAGTGGCAACAGCCGCTTATCTGTTTTGTGACACTCGTTCTCTTTGCCATGTTCTATTCTCTCTGCTGTTATCGTGAATTCGACCTTTGATTTAACCTATTGAATTGTTCAACCAATCCAAGAGGAACCGATGAAGAAAAGCAATAAAAATGATACAACAATGGGTGATAAATGGTGGAATTTTTCAAGTAAAATCAATAGCTAAGAAATTATTTTTAAATGAAGCAAATGAAAATTAAACGAACGTACTACCTAAAATAAAAATAGCTCAGTTGGTCTGTCCCTTTATCACGCTGTCAAGGAAGCTTAATGACTATTTTTCATGCGAGTTTTACCAGTGCACAAGATTAAGAGTATTTTAGTCGCGGGTTCTGTTGGTTTGTATATATTTGCTTTTGATCCACATCAGAAGTATTTTTTTAAGAAATTATCGATTCCAGTCATTTCTGACGGATCGCGTACACCAAAAAAAAACTATATTTCGACCTTCTCGCAGCGCCAGCAGCGTAACATCACCTCCTCCCATCAAAATGATGTTACGGCAACAACCAAAATGATGTTACTCCCATCAAAATGGCAACAACCTCTAGAAGAGAGTTGAGCAAATTCCTGCAAGAGCTGTTACAAAACTTCATCTCTAAAAGAAAGTTGAGTCAATTCCTTCAAGAGCTGTTACAAAACTTCATCTCCTAAAGAAAGTTGAGTCAATTCCTTCAAGAGCTGTTACAAAACTTCATCTCCTAAAGAAAGTTGAGTCAATTCCTTCAAGAGCTGCTACAAAGCCCCCATCAACATGGCAACAACCCCCAAAAGAGAGTTGAACAATTCGAGGCCTGAGAGGTCAGGACGACTAAGATCCGATCCATGTATCGTGCATCGTTGAAAAATTTCTCTAATTTAAATTTGTTGTTCATTTTTGAAATTAAATGCCTAATTATATCGTGTCCAGTTCCTAGTGTCAAACTTAGATTTACAATGAAGTCATGCTCAGTCTCTTGTAGCTTCTGGGAAATTCTGGATGGGCCTGGACTTGCATTCCTCGGGAGATGCTTTTGAAACTTATTTAGGATACCAGTTCCGTTTAAACTTGCGTTGCTACTCTGCGTGAGGTGCTGGGGTCGAATTCCGCTGGTACGGTATCTGGCATGGGGCGAGTCGAGGCGTCCCCTGAGTAAATTTCCTGTTCGCTCCATCTTCATCTCAACTTCGTAAGTTCTTATTTGCTTTATTTTTATTCTAAAATTAATTTTTTTCTTGATTAAATTACTTCACTTTCTTGACAGTGGCTATCATGGTTGCTTATCTGTAAGTCCTCTAGAATTATCAAACTATTAAATCAGGATACTTTAACTGTCTGTTACTTTAACAGGAAGGTTCCACCTGACTGACGAGTCGCCATACTCTGATGTGGTTGCCTTCTGCTTAACCTTTAAACCATGAACCTCAAACCTTGAAACCTCAAACCTTTAAACTTCTACTTTAACTTTATACATCAAACCTTAAACTTAACTTGCTCTGGAGCACTTTCCCGCATATCTTCATCTAAAGTTCAACCTTTCATCCTTGTGCAAAGCGTTTCTACACTGAGTTGCACCCCAAGCTCAGGTGTGCATTGTAATTAATATAGTTAATTTATCTGACACAGAACGAAGTAAATGAATAGATCTTACTAAACTTCGGTGAAATCTTTCGATTTATAGCTTTTGGTGTGATTTCTTTTGCAGTCTCCTGTAATCGTATTGACGCAGTTTGTCTCCTGTGGTTTCTATTTTGCGGCACTTCTTTGGCGGTTTTACTAGGCGATGGTGTTTAACTAGATAAATTTCTTTAATTTTGGCCTTACTAAGTCCTTTATTTCAATTAAATTGATTCAAATGCGCTCTTAGAATATTGACTGTTTTTTGAGAATTCTTCCGTTGTTTTTCAGCTGACGTTGAACGTGAGATTAGGAGTATTGTGAGCCGGAGTTCTGGCCTGGCTGCGGACGCCGAGTTCCCGATTTCCTTTCAACTTACTGCCGGACACTGTCGACTAGCGACCTGCCAGTCGGATCTCCTTACCTCCTTACCAGCTCGTGGTCACGCCGCTCCTGCTCCTTTGCCTCACGTGCTGCCGCCTGCAAACACATTCATGCAAATATTTTGTCACAAAAATGCACGTTATTATCAAGATATTTCAACCATCGTGAGCTAAGTTGACACAAAATTTATGAAAGGATGCCAACAACTCAGTCCAACTTTTCTGCATGATCGTCTATGATTTTAACCGTGCTGTATGGAAGGCATACTTGGGCGATTAAAACTATAGCTCCGACCGTAAAAAAGTTAGTCTTTAGTATGCGACAGAGCATATACAGCATTGAGCATACGCACATTCTTTTGAATGAAAATGAGGTTTTCCCGTCTGTAGATGATCTTGTTCTTGAGCTTGATGACCGACAAGGCGCACCAAATAGCCTTCTTCCACCGAGACTGGAGGAGCCAGCGACGGACCTTGTCCACGTGTTGCTTGAGATTCTCCGGGTCGCTGCGCATGATTTGATCGAACTCAGCGTACTTGCCAGGCCGGAAGATCACGCGCGTCAGACCAAACTTGAAGTCCTTTTCGTCCAGACCCAGGGCTCGGAACAGCGCCTGTAGAAAAAACGTATTCATTGAGATATAAAAATTAGCATACTTCAAAAACTCAAAGTGTGAAATTTCGAAACGAAAAAGATCTTATCTAAACTAAGAAACTTTAAAGATCAACGTAAAATGTTAGTTTTGATGATACGGTTCTTCGAGGCATACGATAAGCTTAAAGAGTCTCAAAGAGAAATGCTCATACTTCACGCATTTCACCTAAAAGAGATACACCGAATTTAAATCATAACGCAATTGTGCCTTCAACTCCAATGAGTTGTGAACTATAGACTCACAGACACGTTGATAAAACAAAATCATGATGACAACCCATAATAACTGAATGAATAAAACGTTGGGGGTACTGTGCTAATAAAATGTTAAAATGTTGTGAATTTACTAAGCCAACTAAAATCCACCTCAATAAAAGAATCTAACTTAGAAACTTCGTTGGAAAACTCACCGTGGAATACAGAACAAGTCGACACTCTAACAGCACTATGCGCTATGGCGCGTAGCTGTCCCAACTTGCACCAAATGTGATACCTCTCATTGCTAATGCTGAGACTTTATCACACTTCGTATTTACGCGTGGCGCACATAATGAACAATTGAGAATGACTTTCTGGAGTGCACACACTGTGTACCAAGTTCGGTACGCAAATTATATCACGGTCAACACCAGACATGTAACTGACAGAGCAGTACTCAACCTCTCTCTGCACCTGACTCGGTATGAGGGAGTACAAATTGAAACCAGGCGTGGGTAGTGCTATACCTACCAAATTCAGAGATGAGATTCAAGTGTTGACGCGTAGGAGAATTGAGTAACTTGTACAGTAGTGAGATCTAAACTTACGATCACGGAACAAGTCTAAGAGTAGCCTGGTTGAAAGTTGTCATGGTTAGCTAACCATAGAATATGCTCTCACATACTGGAAAAAAATACCCAAGGAGACGCGAGGAAAGCGTATTAGTGAACTAAATTAGCCTTAGATTAAGTTAAAATATCAAAAACTGCTTTTGAGTCTTAATGTACAGATTAGCCCTTATTCCGTTCAATTTACTTTATCCTAGAGTGCCGTGCCGCCAGAGACGGCAGAAATTGCTAACAGACATTCACTAATTAAAAACAGTTAAACACTGAAATTGTTATGGGTCTGTTCAGTTCATCAGCTGAGAAGAAGCAAACATTTTATCTGTAAGTGCATTTACCTTCATAAAACAAAAAAAGGCTAACAAGTTCAACACAGAGGGAAATACACTCCTTCGATTAATTAGGCAAAGGAAGCAGAAGATTTCATTCGTTGCTGCATTCAAATAAAAACGAACGCGTTGAGTTCAACAGCCGCACCCACCTTGCAGAAAAGCCTGGGGTCCAGCCTGGAGAGCTGAGCGGGCAGGAACTGCTTGTACATGTGGTAGAGGTCGTGGAAGGGCGCCCTAGAGGGGTAGCCTTGCTGCATTAGCTCGAGCACGCTGGTCATGCCCGAGCACTGCAGCTGCGACAGGATGGGGCCGCCCTCGAACTCGTGGTCCACCATCTTCACGTTCGGCTTGATGCATCTCACGAAACTTGTGCCCTGTAAATTTAAACATTGACCACTCACCACGGGGCTCAACTTACACCGAGATTGAAAATCATCCAAAGCCTCAAAATTCACGGATTATGCCACATCCCCCTTTAAAATAATTAAAACGGTAATCAATAAAAATTTCAACTGCAATTCCATGAGTCAAAATCTAGCCGGTATGAAGCGGAAACGACGTTCACGTTTCTCACGTGCATCCTTCATCCATTTCATTGTTTCACATTCAAAGACTGGAAAATTCTAATGAACATGCAGCGGCCAGAGCTCAGCAAGAAGAGACGCCTCACCGTGCTCATGAGCTTGTCCATGAGCTCCTGGAGTTGCGACTTGAACTTGGTGGCGATGGAGATGAAGGTGAGCTTGCCACGAGCGTTGGCCGGCGTGGCGCCCGACATGAAGAGGCCTTTGATGAACTGGTTGCCTGCCTCCTGAGCGAGGCCTTCCAGTGATGCATGCAACGCATCGTTGTTTTTAGCTAAGAACTCCGCCTGTGCAACACACACACACATTGAACAGAAGGTAACAATGGAAGTAACGCAATCATCCCTTTTTAAACACTTTTGACGTCGACCATTGTTTTGTCTTACTAACACCTCTACAACATCTAGAACGTCTGTCGGCCATGAAACTCTGAGCAAAACCTTCTTGAATAACTTTTATGTTCGTTTCAGTATCAGATAAACTAAAATCCATGACTGGTAACACACAAAGAAGATTTCAATCACTGACATTACAACATTTCCCAAGTAATGTCAAACTAAACATCAAATTAAGACTCATTTTCTTGGCTAACATTAAAACAAAAAGTTAATCAAACGAATATACACACACATTACGTCCTCGTTTCATTGACATCAATAATTCTTTAAGAGCACAAATTGCAAATTTAGCTTGAAAAAGAGGAATAGTAAAACACTATAAGCAAATAGTGAAATTTCGATTTTCTGGAATAAGAAATTTGATGTGTTTTTTATTTACCAAAAATAATGCACTACCAGAGATTCAAATTCTTCACAATTGGAAAAACATAAGAAAGACCAATAAATGTCCTACTTAGCAGAGTCGCAGCGGCATCTGAGCAAGTTTCTTACTGTCCTCTAATACAAAAGCCTGCATCACGAAAAGAAACGCAAAAAATTTCCTCGAAACAAACTCAAATCTGTAATAGATCAAAAGCCTCCGAATTTATACAGAGTTGTGATCAAAAATTAAATAAAGGGGACATTCCTTGAACAATTCTCGTTGTATAAATAGTCTTAGAAATATTCTCAACACACATACTGTAAATTGCCGTAAACACATTCTTCAAATTGTTCTTGAAACACTTTCAATGTACACAAATAGCCTGTGAAACATTATTTGTTTAAATAGTCCCTGAAACATTCTATATGCTAATAAATATTCTTTGAAACATTCTTCATTTAAATCCACAATTCTTTAAACATTTTATCCCCATCATTTTTTTAATATTTTAGTTCACGGTTCTCTAACTCCACTATAAGCGATCTCTATGGAATGAAGACTAGGAACCATTTAAGAAAGACTGTAAAAAGAAAGATTGTATTCCCACAAATGATATACTCCGCATAAAAACAGCAATAAGGAAAAGACAGAAAAGACAAAAAAGAGTTCGCAGAGGAGGCATGAAAACGTAAAAGATCTAAGTTGGCTCGAATTTTTCCAGTTTCGAAGGCAAATCAAATGCCGAGGTAACTCACAGTATCCCCCTTGGGGTATCCCCCAGAGCAAAAAATAAGCAAACACCGATTAACCCATATCTATCGCTATCCTATGACCCACGAGGGGATTCAAATAAATTGTTCTTAAAATATCCTTCATTTAAGGAGTCCTCAAAAAATTCTTCCGATTGATAATCCTCGAAACAGCCTTCGGGAAATGACCACCAGACGGAGACGAGAACTAAGCATCATGTCTCACAGTCTGGTAGCAGACAGCGCCGGCGAAGTGGCGTATGAGAAAGCCCTCGTCGTCGCGTATCTCCCTGTGGTCCTTGAGCCTGCTTTTGCGGGGCAGCGCGAGTCGGAAATGACTGGTGTGGTGCTGGTGGCACATGGCCGTGAAGTGGCTGGGGGACGGTTTAGGTAGCTTGTGTTCCTCGTCCAGCAGGCTGATGAGACCAATGCCCTTGGCTTCGATCAGGTCTGGAGCAACAAAATGAACCGATATCTAGTGAAGTTCTCTACACTCGGAAATGCCCAAGTGTTCCAGAGAGTGTTCTAGAGAGACTCTGCTACGCTGTCCGTGGTGCCTGAGACAATCAATCATTGTGTGAGGAAAAAATTACGCTTTCCTATGTAGGACAGAAGATAGTCCCGTGACACAAGTAGGCGCCATCTTTGCGGAATACAAACCATAGACGGAAGCAGCAATTATTTCAAAATCTCCAACGCTAAAAAAATGCACATTTCCTTACTGAAGGAGAGAGAATAATATAGGAAACATCTAGTCAGTCAGTGAGTTTTAGGACATCTTACCCAAACATCAATATAGACAAATAAAAATTAGTCTTAGATATTCAACTAAAACGATGTACATGATTTAAGTTAAAAATAACTAGGAATAAATTTTTAATCTTTCAAAACCCTAGCTACGCACCAATGCAGTCCTGGTTGTCGACGTATGAGGTTTTCTTGACTCCGAGACCCTCCTTCTCGTAGATCTGCTGCTCCTCCTTCAGGATGCGCTCATTGAAGAACTGCTGCAGCTTCTCGTTGCAGTAGTTGATGCAGAACTGCTCGAAGCTGTTCACAGCGGAGTACCCTACAGAACGGGTAAACTCATTAACATTTCCTCTAGCAGCATTATTAAAATTGACACACTTCAACTAAACGCGTCTAAGTTAAACTAAAATTGTTGTGCGAAAAGTTTACCTTCATATCAATTAATACATAAATTTCTTATTCTAACCTCATCAGTACAAGGTCATGTCACGTCCTTTATAACTGCTTTTCAAAAAATATTTTTAAGTTCAGAAAATTAATTGAATGGAGAAAGGGTCTATCAGAGCATTTCAACCGGTGAGTCTATCAATAAAAGTATTTCAAGGAGTGAAACAGGCTTAAATGAGTAAATTATTTTCGATCCTAAGTTACTTCATTCGATTTTTTACCATGACGATGTCGAATATGAGTCTCACTGCAAAATCATTGGTCGAATGCATTGAAAAGCAGTTCTTTGCTTTGACAAACTGATTGCCTTGACAAACGGCATTCAACTTCGGAAATGTAACACATATTACGATAGCACCACTGATTTTGCGACCCAAAAGTTTCTTCGAGGTATGCATCGAAAAGGCGCAAAATTGCACTATTGCACCTAACGCAGTTAGGTTGTTATATAGAATAGACCACAAAATGAATGAACTCTCATATCAAAAGACAATAACTCAGCAATTAATTAGACCATTTCCGAGCAGTTTTTATTATTAGAACCACATCTGTGACACATTCATCAGCCAGAGATCGGGTCGCTGTGATAAACTGTCTCGCCAAAGTCAGGATTGGATTTGATCCCGCAATCTGTTCCTCTGCATCGCTAGGAAAGTGCGATCACGCTAATCAGGCGACTAGAGGGTGTCCTCGTGCAAATGTTACAGGTGTGTGTGGTCTCCATCAACTCTAACGACCTATTTTTTTATTTTCTTTGAAAGGTAGATAGGATTGTTATGTCTGACGTAATTTGGTGTGATCAATTTTGAAAGTAATATCGCAACTTAGTCAATCATGACAAGTTATACTCAAAGATTGGAGTCACGAGTAACTCATTTCTCTCACAAGTACATACAAAGAATTCCAGGCACTAACGAGGAAGTACTCTTGGAACATAGCACAGAGATTACCGGTCCAAAATTTGTTCAGTATAAAAAGCATGGGGAATAAGTCAAAAATAGCTAGAAATGCTAAATCTTAAGATCTTCACACGCACTGTAAGCAGTGACAATACGACCTCAAACTTCAAAAAACAAATAAAATTTTTGTTTGAACACTCAAAATTCATTTTGAGTCTTTCTCAAATGAAGTCGAAGGAATGAGTCTACGTTGGCGAATAAAATGCAGACAATCTCTCATAACACACACATACTCAAACATTGAATATCCGACAAGAACTAACGCAGGTTTAGGACGACGCAATTGCATTCTTTGAGGTATTTCATGCAGTAAATTTTCAATATGTCCAAAGACGAAGCCAGGATAAATAAATGAAGTGAAGTGAATGCACTTGCCAACTATTTTGGAACTAAGCAATAATGAACGACCAAAAGAACTTTAGCAATTATATTGCTTAGTACAATAAATATCAGTACTTCGAACACGTGAACAAACTCTGATTCGGTGAGAAAATCAGCAGCAGTGGTTTTAAGAAGTATCAGGCAACCTATCGAAACGCAAGCACAAGTTTTGCTCACTTCAATTCTCCTCTCACCAAATCCAGCAATGTCGAGGACGCTGATGTAGTACGCAGAGGACGAGAAGGGGATGCTCTGGTTGATGCGGTGTACGATATAGTCGAAGAGTTTGCTGTACATCGCCTTGGCGAGCGCGTCACGGCCACCTCGAGCCTCGTGTATTTTCAGAGGCACCCTGCACACCAGTTTTTGTATGTTAACGAGCTTCTCTTTCTCGATACCGTAAAAACACCTTGCAACGTAAGGCTGCCAAACCACCTTTTCTCTCACTACGATTTTCAATCTAGGCTTTTTCAAATTAAAGTTTAGGCCAACATGAAACCTTTGCCGAAAAGGTCACTCTTAGAACCCTGCTGCATAGCACATGTCATAAAGCTTTCATGCTAGGATTAGTATTAATAAAAACCAGCACAAAAAACACCTAAAACCAACCAAGAGAAATCGGCCCCTTCTTGTGTTTATGAAAAAGTTTATAGTGTCAACCCTGCAACATGCTCCTCCACCTCCTTGATACCGCCAGCACGAGCAGGTAAGACTTGAGATAGCAGCGCATGTTAAGTGAGACAGCGCTGCGCAAGAAATTGATGTGAAATACTCCCTGAACCTTAGAACCCACTTTGACAACAAGTGGCATCTCCACATTCTGTTTCTAGAGGTTATGTCGAAGCTGAGCAAGACTTTTCCAAGTGCTTCTATAAAGAACTTGTGCGAGTCCCTTACAACGAGAGCTTATTTTTGGAGCACAGTTTGAACACAAAACATCAGAGGGGGAGTCCAGGAAGTTATCAAGGCATTCCTTCCGAAATGAAGCCCAGCGATGACACTGTTTTGAGCGCAAGAGACAAGAGAAAGAATTGCAGGCTTGGCCGTGTGCAATTACATAGATTTGACCGGGAGGTCTAGCCTCCAGGTGCTCACATGATGACAGTGCTCCTGGACCTCCCCTGTGGCTCATGAGCCCTGGTTGTCGGAGGTAAATGAGTATAATTCAGAGACAATGTAAAAAATAATGAAGAACCTTTATAGAAGACTAACACGTTGACAGCGATGCGTTAAACAGTAGTTCAGTATTCAACTCAAATTTACAGTCAAAAGTTGTTAGAAATTTTATAAATACCAAACATTAACAAGGTTTATTAAATACCATTAACTTTAAAAGACTGCTAAAATTTCTAAAAAAATTTCAAACGACCCACCGGTAAGGCGCTTCGAGGCATGCAGGAGAAACTTAAGCACGACCCACCGATGGGGCGTATCGCAGTCAACATGTTAACTAGCATAACAAGTACTCTATCAATAGACTCAGAGTGACCTCACAATATCTAGATTAAATTATTCTATCCGATGTCACGAGAAGTGATAAAAACCAGAGTATTAAACGCTATCTGCGAAATATTTTAGTAAAATCATGTCCTATCACGTAGCGTACTTACATCCCCTGTCATATTATGATCACTGATTGCGAAACATTCCGGAAAACTCATCATATCGCAAGCCGTCAATCAACGTTGCCACGTCAGCCGACCAAGATCCAAACAGCCATAATATCATTACTTTGGATCCCTCTATTTTGTAATTACGCTACCGTCACTTAACCAGAACTACGCGAGGTGACCTCGCCTTTTGGAACCCAAAAGAAGAGGTGCAACGCAAGCTCACATTATTACGGTGCCTTTGAGGCCGCCCTTGCTGGTCTGCATGACCCTGGACAGCAAGGCCTGGTTGAGGTGGCCCGGATCTACCCCCAGCAGCCCGGCGCAGATGCGCAGCGCTTCCGTGCTGCTCGGGCACACACGGCACCCTCCTGCACACGCCAAACTTGAATCAAACCCACCGCTCAGATTAGGGCTGTTGAAAACAACGTAAATGAAGATTATCACGGATTATTATCTCAGAGAAGTTTACGTTCAAATAGGCACCATGACGAGGATGCAAAACTTTGGTGTCTTGTTTGGCACAGCTTGCTACTTAGGAAAAAGAAGACACAAGCATCTCGACTAGATGAAAAAATGAACTAAGATTTAAGCTGGTTTTTGTTCACTATTTTGATTATACACATCAACTTCAATAGAAAATTCATCTAAAGGTTTCGACTATGGAATATAATGGAATAAGTAAGACTTAAACGAAATTTCTACAAGTAAAATACATGAGTTAAATGAGATATCAATAAGAATGACATGAAAAAGAAAGCGGGATATTTTATATGTAGTTACTGATAAGAATTTTCTGTGATTCTTACTGATAATTGATAAGGCACCTTCACTACAAACTTTACTATCTATTAAATATATGAAAATTTACGGCCCCTGAAGCAGAAAAATTCGATAGAATTTCAAACAAAACTTCACAACCGCAACCCAAAATAAAAAAAACACCTCCATTGAGGAGTTAGCAAATCAGCTAAACAGAACAGCAAACACACGCACACACCAACATTTCAGAAATCGGAATAATGTCAAATTACCCTTGGCGTCGTCAGGGTTGTCCTCGAACTGGATGTTGCCGAGATGGAGCACGGCGGCGACGGTGGTGTAGATGGAGAGGCGCTCCTGGCCCCCTAGCCCCAGGTTGCCGAGCGCCTTGTCGAGCGCTGCGAAGTTCCGCACGTCGTCGAGGATGGGGTCCTTCAGAGGCCCGTTGGCCGAGTGGGCACTGCTCACGCTGCTATTCGACAGCTTGCTCTGGGTCTCCTTCGACACGAAGTACTGCGTGCAGCCGTGACGCAAGTACTGCAACCCAAACTGTCTTTAGAGCAACGATAACAAACCTGCTGTTTTTGTGATACTAAAGTCTGTTGAATAGTTTTGTAGTGCAGCGTAAAGACAAATGGTATTTAGGGACTGAGATTTCAAAAATTGGAATTGGAGACATATATTACCTTCATGAAACAAGACACCCACAAACGTAGTGCAATGCGCGATTTGTGCAGAGGAATCGTTCACTTCAACATTGGGAATGATGTGATAGCTCGATTCGAATTTTGTTCAACGAGGCATGTAATATTGATGCAGCGGAAACAAGTTTTTACCACAAGTATCGCCATCAAGTAAATTTCCCACAAGTAAAACTTGAGACATAGGAAGACCAGTTTTCAAACACAACTTCAATGTACTTGAAAAAAATGTTAGTGATCAAGTATTTGCGAACGACTCGCAACCTCCAATCATAAATTCTTTTTTTCATGAAACCTTATTCTTCTTGACAGTCGCACGCGATAAAAACACAATGCAGCTGGAGTAGTAAACGTAAGAAATGCATTCGTGATCGTTGAGTTAAAAACATTGAGAAATTTGCCGTATGCGTTTGTATTGAGAACATTTCACCGAGTTGGAAGCTATGGCACATCACCTCGAAATTGTCAGGGCTGGAGAGCCTGAGCTTGCTGCGCATCTCATCAGGCGCGCCTGCGCAGAGCTGGTAGAAGATGTGGTAGTTGCGCTCGAGCGTCGACTGGCCGACGATGCGGCTCTTCTCCAGCATGTAGTGGGAGATGAAGCCGCCCACCACCAGGTGCCTGCACACGCGTCACTCGGTTTATGCTCTCCTAAACGAACAGTACTTCTCTAGTAGGTAGTTCAGTTATCAAGCAGGTAGTGCGAGGTGAAACCGTTCACCACCAGATGCCTGAACAAGCGTCACTTAGTGGAAGTTCAGCTCAAACATCATGCGTCTCACGTTGAATTCTGCTCAACAGCAACAGAATGGCACTTCAATGTCGTGCTCACACTTCACACCCCTGTATACCTCCTCAGCATGAAAGAGGTACATTTTACTTGAGAGGTCTTCATAAATTACTTATTCATGCATAAATGTACTGTTAACTCTGAGTGAAGTAGCTAACATTATGCTAACTACGTAAACATTGCAGTGACAGCAAAACCTTGTAGGTAAATCAACAAACTTGTTGTCATGATGAATTCATAGAAATCGATTGTACTTGTTATCCTGCGACCGTAAATCGAAGAGTTCCGTAAGTACTTTAAAATCTCAAGTAATATATCGTGTATGTACAGCAAGGGAGGTTTATAGCATTTTTAAAAATTTTGAAGCTGAACACTATATGCGCTCGAAATAAAACTAGAGTAAAGTTAATTTTAGAAGCACCATTTATGTATGCAATATATTAGTGCAAAATTAGATTCAGCCAAAAAAATTATTCCATAGTTTGATAATTCCTCAAAAATCAAAGGGGAAGTAAAACTAGTCAAAGTAATTGTGCAGAAGCTAACTGAACAACAACGAAATAAGCCATTGTTCATCATATAAAGTTATCAATGAGAATGAATGACTGCAATCAAATAACCCACAAGCCGCCCTAAAAATATTCTATGAAAATTTGACAGTTCAGTAAAATTTAGCGAGTACCAAGTCCATGTAGAAGAAATGCTTAACAATCCAGCGGTTAGGCACAGCAACTCGTGACTTGTGACTTCTGCAATATCCGAAAACCTTACCTACTGACGAGACAGAACGAAGAAAACATTACGAAAATTGGCTTTGAAATATCAACGCAAATCTACAACGTTGCACCATAAGCATTACCGAATAGACGATGATTAATTAGGAAAAATTTATGTATTAGTTCAAGGTATTGAGTGATACTATTGCACCAAGAACTTAGTTCAGGGCAGATTCTTTACAAAGCACAAAAATCACAGGAAGCAAACGAGCCAGAGAGAAATAAAACACACGCGGTATGATAACAAACTTACCTATCGCTGAAATGGATTTCGATGAACTTGCAAAACCTGGAGCTGTTGTTGTTGCGAGTGGTCTTGGCGTTACCGAAGGCCTCAAGGACGGGGTTTGCTGCTCACACAGACACCGAAACCATGAAGCACATAGAGTCAGTTAGCTCTATCAAAATACGAGCGATCACACTCTAACCGGGACACAAACACAAGGATCTAAGCCACCAGCAAACAAAACGTTTTTCAAACATAACACATGCAGGGTGTTCGGGATAAATTTGACAGTTTTATCAGGGAAAAGAAAGAGCGATTGGTATCTATAAAATTAAATGGATTTCAATGAAATTCAATAGGCAAGAAAATTAGACTATTGCGAAGAGTTTTTCTTTAAAAAATCATCATTAGCGTGTATTGCGGCCTCAATCCGGGCCCGGAACCTGGAGCATGCTGAAGACCCTTAAAAACCACTTTCATTCTATCGATTAACTAGTCTCTTGTAGTACTGGTACGGCGGTTGGTCTCTTTTTCGACAGCGCCCCATATATAATAATCCATCGACTTAAGATCAGGGGAGATTGGAGGCCAAACTTTGGGATTTGTGTGTATTACATCACCCTTTGAGGATACGCATCCGATACTATGACAGTTTGGGGAAATTTAGTCCCTTCGTAGCCTCGTAGTCTCCATTGCAATTCTGTAGTTCATGCCGGATTGTTTTTACAGTGTTCCAGAAGCATATTGAGCAGCGACCATAATCTCCTTATTTTGATGGCCGGCGCAAATCATCATGATACAAGTTATTCTCTTCCTCGATTTAGGTGGCTCCCAGTCATCCATTATTCCATTCTTGCAGTCATCGTGTATCTGAGTGAAGGAGGGTTTAAACTTTAAACTCAAGCCTAGTTGGTGTGAATAAATTTTTAAATCTGGAAAAAGCCAAAGGCCATTCTGTCAAATTTATCCCGAACACCCTGTAC
>JACJUY010006119.1:0-32840 GCA_014220935.1 Platorchestia sp. MABIK | reverse complement strand
CCAATTAACGAATAATCCAAGTTACAAAACGTCTTTAGGTAAAATTTTAGTCTCTGAATACGACAGAAACTTCAATTTACGAAACGCGAAATCTCAAAAATTCAAATAATGCACGCTCGGCTTCGCAGCCACCCTAATCCCCTGAAACGTAAATAAACTTGTAGCACCCTGTATTTTTTTCAAATTGGTGCGATTGAGTTGCTTTTCCATTGGCTATATCCCAACACCCTACTGGCCTCCTATGCGCTTGGAGGATGTTGCATCTCCGCGACACCCATGATGCTGTTAGTGTGCATTCGACCCTCGTTCGTCATGGAGTTCTAACTCGCGTAAAGGACAGAGTTGCTGTTGTTACGAAAGTTTTTTTGAGTGTGCTGATTGCAATTTCATTCGTTATTCATCATGGTCCCCAAGAAAGTGATTCACGGTGCGAGTGAAAAAAGAAACGGGCTCTGTTATCAATAGAAGTGAAACAGGAAAAAAAACAATTTCATGTGGTTCAGTGATATCGACAAGGAATATATTCGAAACCCGTCTACCATCGGTACCATATTGAAGAAGAAGGAGGCCTCAAATGCTTATAAGTGACGACCACTTCGAAAGGCCCCTCTGTGAGATTGTAAAAGAGGTCGTTACTGAGCGATGAGATGCAGAGACCGTTACTCTGTTGGATAAAGGAGAAAGAAATTGCAGTTACAGTGACTGTAATCCACGAGGAATTCAGCGAATAGGACGTCGAGAGAAGGCATCCATCATTTTGTCAGCACGAATAAAAGATATGCTGGCGAAATTTCACAAACTTTCCGAATTCGTGGAAAAAAACATCCCGAAAAAGTGTTCACGAGTCATGGTTTCGCCCACTTTGACGACGTATGCCTTGTGCATTTTAGGAAAATTTTGAGAAATCGTCCAAGGCAATTGTCGTTGGATCGATATTTCACCAAACGTCCGTCAACAAGCACTGCCGAAGGTGAGAGTGAACCCAAACAGACAAAAAGCAGTAACGATAATTAAAACAAGTGAAAAATTTAATGCAAAAAAAATTAGTCACACAACCAAACAGTGTAAAAAAATTGGTAAAAGGTTTAATTTTAATTTGTTGTTAAATTCTTTTGAATGCATAATTATAAGTTAAATTTATTAATTTCAGTGGAATAAGCTCTATGAAATTTAGTTATTTTTGTGGAATTAAGTTGTGCGTTTACGTGTGTGCGTGCGTACGTACGTTTTCTCTCAGCTGCCAACGTTTACCTCATCCTCCCTCACCCACCACAAACTTCGCTTTGCACTCGCCCTCACGTATCTTGGGCATAGTTGCCCAACCCCTATGGTAAATGATTTGCATGTCTTATTCATTTTAATGGCTTAATAAATAGTTTTCTTTTACTTTTAACACATATTTCATGTAAAATTTGTTTACTTTTATAATTTTTAAAGGACTTAAAAGGTAGTATTGGGCCTTGGAACGAACCAGGTCTTTAACATGTTAAATGCGACTCTACTTACGAAAAAAAACACGTTACGAAACTACTTCTGAAACGAATTGATTTCGTAAGGTTAGGTATGACTGTAGTAGTAGATAAATACCGTTAGTACCAAACTCATCATTAGTCACGGGAAACAGAGCTGATAATGAAAGCGTGAGGTTAAGCTTCATGATTTCTCAACAATCTACAGCAAAATTCGGTGTAGGTAGCGAATTACGTCAACGCAGTACACAACACGTGTTACACAGATGACTCATATGAGCTGAAGTTCTGTGGAACTCAGAACCCATGCGAGGCCAGGGAAAGTAGTGACCGATGTACCAGTGAGGGTAGTGACCGATGCATGTACCAGCGAGGCTGATAACCGATAAATGTACCAGTGAGGATAGTAATCAATGCACCAGTGAGCCTAGCGACCGATGTACTACTCAGACTAGTAACCAATATATTAGCAGGGAATGATACGACTAATCTTGAGCTATACTGCTACACTCGTGAAGGAGTAGGGAGTAAAGTGCTGCATGAAATGACTAATAAGGCAGTAGAGTAAAGTCTTTTTGATGCTGCAAACGCTACACTTCATATTAAATGACACAGTTTTGCGAAATAAAATTTACACTGAAAGAAAACATCTTTAACGTTAATATAAGAAATCATAGGAGAAATAACTCAACTCAATTGAACAAATTTTTTTTGTAGTCGCAATGTTACGTGAAACTGAGAGTGTAGTAACGAGGTGGACATCATCTAACGATGAAATTTTATATCCCTAAACAAATTTTATGAGGAATTGTGGTGCATAAGCGAGAGTAGCTTAGACGTTAGATTCGACAAAAATCCTGCGATACCAATACGTACAGCAAGCTGTGTGTGTGTGTCTGATGATCACGTAGGACTAGCCTAATAATACCTCAGCATCTACTTCAAATGATGAAAATCTGATAGGAGCCAAATCACACGATGTTGCTTCACACGATAGGCCGTGTGCCTAAAGGCTACAAACATATTGAAGCAGCGGTTGTTAACCTGTGGGGAACTCCCCACTGGTGAGGAATGGCGGAGTTGCCAGGTGGAGAATCTCGTGCATTTATTTCCACCAAGGAGGTTGGATTTATGGAGACGGCGTCTTCGCTTTAAAGTGAAGCCAATTTGCCGCAGTTGTAGGCGGACAGCATGGCGGACAGTCCGTGTAATGGTTCTAACCACGGTATACACGTGGTCCTAACGGAGGTGGTGCACAGTTCGTTTCTGGCATTTAGTGTCGAAGGACGCTACTTATCCATGCTGCGTTCAAGGACTACTTTTTCCATGTGCCGCGTTCATGCATTGTGTAGAAGTGCAGTAGTACTTGCAAAAAAAGATTTAGGCACAAGTTTTCACTTGTAAGCATTATATTATATTTTTTATAAGCGTTTACTTATTACTGCTAGCATACAGTGGGCATAGTGGACTACTTGCAATGGATTTCTAATGCAAGTAGTCCACTAAAGCTTTCCATTCTACAATTGCTCCTTCGGAACTGGACTCTCCATACGCAATGACTAATGTTTAAAAGTGCAGTCCAGACTGACAGTATAACGTTTACAGACGTGGTCATCATAGATCTAATATAAAGTTTTAATGAAATCGCTTTTTACACGAATTCGAAGAAGTTCTACATTCTGTGTAGAATGGTGTTCATGTAGTGACCATTGTTTCTTATATATGACGACCAATCTTCTCCAAATAGACAATTCAAAGAAAGAAGTATGGATATAATATAAAATTTTTCTTACTGATATTATTTTCAGACTTCCATCCTCATAGTGCTGTCTAATGTTCATAACTATCGGATTTATTAGCCAGAAAATCTGAGGGTAAACTTTGTTTTTGCAGCCACGGTACGATACGAACGAACACAACAATATTATCTGTCCCTGATATTGGAGGTGGTGGGACCCCTCCACCGCCTCACCACCTGCACAACCTGAGACAAATGCCGGGTGGGTGGGGCTTTAGGACGGCAGATGTGGCTTCACTCGCTTGACTGGTAAAAGATGGTGATGTCGCCTTCAATCATTCAACCTCCTTGGTTTCCACCCACAAAAAATCGATAGTAGTTCAAAATCTAATACATTACATCCAAATGTTGACTCACTTTACAAATAACAACTATTTACAGACTGTTTTTAATAACAAAAACAACCACAATGAGGTATTGTATGTCATGTTTGGGTAAAAGTGACAACACTGCTGGGTTAGGAATGTCACAGATAAGTAAAAGGAAGATGCCGTGGTGGGGAATGCTCCATTTCCCACCGATGCTGTGGTAGGGAATGGAGAGTTGGCTCACTAAAAAGTGGGGAATTGGAGAAAAAAGGTTAAGAACCACTGAATTAGACTAACCCAAAACCTCCTCTACGTCCACAGCACAAAAAAGCGGTCATTCGACTAAGCCAAACAGACTCCTACGTCCACCTTAAAACGAAAAATTTTGTCAACTCACCATCCCGAATCTTTTCCTCGAGCTCGCCCATCTTGCTGCCCCAGCTCTCGCAGAGGTAGCGCAAGATATACTTGGTGGACTCCGTCTTGCCGGCCCCTGACTCGCCGGACACGATGATGCTCTGCGACTCCTTCAGCACCTTCATGTCTCGGAACGCCTTGTCCGCTGTAGAGAGAGGACAACTCAAGTTCAGCGCCTTTGTGCCATAAGAGGGCTCCGAGAGCGTCATTATGATCACATTTTTGTTATGAGAGGGCTCTCGGTACGTCATTGTGATTGAATTTGTGCTTTGAGAGGGCTCCAAGAGCCTTATTGAGATCAACTCAAAATGTGTACTGAACGAGTTCTGTCAGTGCGTCACAGTGAGCAAGTTTGTAACAATCCATGCAGAAACAAGGCTACTATAATTTCCTAACAACTGATATCATAGTTCGCATAAAATTCTTGTAAACCTGAACGTGTTCTAAAACATCTGTTTAAAAAAATCTGTTCTGGACGGTCATCACTGCAATTATTAAAATATTTATTGAGAGTAATTATGATGAACCTTCGTTTATAAAATACAGTTAAAAACAATCCGTCGATGAGGTTTACCACGTAGGGTTTCATGATTGCAAAAAAAACGCGTTCGAGACACATAAGGTTATCCATCATAAGCAAAACATTTCTTACTTGAAGAGAGTTAATAAAGCTAAAAAACGACTCAAGGAATATCTCACTGTTAATTTTCTCAAGTCTTCGAGTCTTGATTCTATAATGAAATCTATAATTCTTCTGTGCATCATAATTCTATCATGATGCTCCCATAATTCTATTCATGATTCTATTATGCAAAGTATCATTTATGAATACTTCAACGCAACAGAACAACTGAAAGAAGCTTTGCGACAGACCTGCGTAAATTTGACGAGTACTAAGATTAAAAAATGGAAATAATGGAAGAATCAACACATCATCAATGAAAAGAACACGTCATCATTCTATGATTTTTGACGCTAGAAAATAAAATAAGATAATGAGATTGTAGGCTGATTAAGAAACACAACAAACAGATGTTTTCAAAAGTAAAAATGAGTTTGCTCTTGTTCCCAGTCTCCTAAGGCGTAAGGAAGACGGAAGACCTAAAGAAAATCAAGACTCGCTGAAATAGTAACATTGCCTACGATTGCACGATAAGAGTCCCTTCACACGGGATGGCATGACGCTCGCTCACCAATGGCGAAGACGTGCGGTGGCATCTGGCCGAGAGACTTGCCCTGGTACTTGTGGATCGTGTCCAGAGTGTACAGGTTCTTCACCTCGAAGTACGGGTTGACGGCGATCAATATGTTCGCCACGTACGTCTGCAGGCGATTTTTTCAGGCTATCAAGGAATGCTTTCGTGAACATTTTACGATTAATACGTACGTTTAACCCATTACCCTCCGTCCCACAGAAGGAATGGTCGTGAAAATCGTTTATGTTATGAGTCTCTTCATATAACGTACAAAAACAAAAACCATCATTTACGAAACAAGTGGGGGACGCTCTGCTAGTTCGAACCAACAGTAAATGTTAATATGAGGTTGAACCATCAAATTCCACAAGCCAACGGCCACTACGCATTCCGCCAAGCCGAAGCGTCTTCGGAGCGAGCAGTGACGCCTAGCCGAGGATATGCTAGACGCTGATGCTGAGAAAGGTTCTTTTGTAGTGATTTACTTTTGTCATTATTCAATTGTCTAGTATCAATTAAATAGCGTCGTAAAATCAATTCAATTACTAGGGATCAATATTTCTATTGCAAATAGTGTTTCAAAGCTTGAATTGTAAACGACATCGCTTGCTCGTGGAATTAAACCGTCACGAAACCCCAGAGGTCGTGAGAGGCTCCCATGGTAGACATGTAGACATGCAGGCTGCCCACATCAGGGTGGGGGCGCCGCAATGGGCTTTCAAGCTAGAGCTGTGACCGGAGAAGGTAGTTGTATTACCTCGCTTGCCCTTCGGGCCCGTGAGGGCTTTCATGCTAAAGTCACGTGATGAAGTGACGTGTTAGCCCATTCGAATCTCCAATCTGGAATCCACGGGCTAGCTAAATATTCATCCTACATGTATTTTACGCGGGCACTATTCCCATTAAATGATTCACAAGAAGGATTAATTGACGATCGTCTTTAACGTGTAACACTATCTTTGTAGGATTATCTTAGATGCGTTAGATTCATTTTGTTGTATTAGACTATTCTCTGATGTACTAAAGTGATTCTGTAACTATCTTTTAGGCAATAAATTAATTATTTGGCTCAGGCTTTCTAAATTTCCCGTGAGGATGAAGTAGTAAGTTATCGCTGACGTTAATGAAGCTGATAATGACAAACGTTTCTTTATGAAAATTAACCTTCAAACGAATGTATATTTGAGTAAAATAGTGTGTCTCGCGTGAGACGGGTGGCTGATTCTTCCTTAAATACTAAAAGATAAAAATACTTCATGATTTGATATTAATTACGAATAACTTGTGACTTCTGAATGGTTCACAAAATATAAGAAAGAGGCATGAAAAACGTCACGACGACAAAAATCAAAGTGTCGCATACATCAAGTCATCACGATGATGTGACACAGGTAAGACGTATCTCTATAGTGGTGTCTAGTGAGGGAATCATCAGAACGTAGGGCACATAACATGTATTATTGTAATCGCTTCATTTTCAAAGTTGAGAAAAAGTTATTTTCTTGCGAAAGAGATACCGCGGAAATATATATAAATTATCACTCAAAAAATGCAATAGGGTGGGAGCATTACATTTAGGTCCTTTTAAGGGGTTAAGAGTGTGACTAAATAAAGAAAAGCTAGATCTCTTAAAGCCCGTTGTATGTTAATTCAAACTTGTCCTTCAAAATGTAGGTACTTGTTTCAAAATTACTTATAAAAAGACACGTAAAATGAGGAAGAATGATACTACATTAAAGGTGGCTAACTACACGCGTGAGAGGATATTTCAGACGATAAAATTCACGTCCCTCGGAAGACATCATAGGGAAATACAATTGATTTCAACCTGAATGGACTTCACTTGAACAATGGTGGTTAAAATATGTGGAGGGATCAGTAATTAATAATTTTTCCTACATATTTAATTTCGTTCAGGCATGAAGAGTCGGTGACAGCGCCTCAGGCTATCTAACACGAGCCAGCAGTCAGGGAGGGAGGGGTGCGACTCACGTAAATTTTGTCCTTGTTGTAGCGCACGCGCACGTTGTGCAGCAGGGTTGCCTCGTTGAGGTACATCAGCGCACCTGGAAACGTGTACCAATTTAATACGAAAAGTTACATTTCTTACTGCACTGAAAAAATAGTTAAAAGATTGTAAATGCTCCATCATAAAAACTTGGAATCGCAGATAAAACTATTGTACACCATTTTGATCATCGGGAGTATTCCTTTGGCGCAATCTGAATAACTAGTGAATAAATTGAATAATCTGGTAGAAAAGTTGAAATGCAGAAAACAAGCGTGTTACAATACACAAGCGTTTCTTATATTTTGTCGTGTGTAGGCGGCTAGTTGGAGAGCCAAAATTCGGTTCACTTTATATCGGGTTTCCTCGTACATTGGCTCGGCCGTCCATGACATTTTTAATTGTCACGCATAGCTATGTGGGCTCCAAACAAAGAGGGAGACCGACGTGAGAAAGCTAGACTGACCGCTTCTTCACGGGACAAGGGTGAGCGGGACGTCGACGTGGACAAGGGTTGAGACCAGCCATACTAGAACCAATATGCACCCGGAAAGTTGCCCCGAAGAAGACGAGGAAACGGCATGCAAGGGTTAGACCAATAAGAAAACGACGCACCAGCACAAGAGAGAAGACTTGCGAAGCTTCCAGAGGAAGATAACTCAAGAGGATATAAGCAGAGCTCAACGACAAAACGGTGTCTTTTCTGGGTGGTATTATCGAACTGCACAAGGTGATTGCTTGGCTAAAGGCGGCCGGCGCGGCACGCCGGTGTGCCGGACACCAAGCATAGCGGTGTCAGAGTGAGATTGGGTTCAGAGCGAAAAATTTGATGTATCAAGAGCATCGTGTCACCAGCATTCTACACGACATGATACCAGAACCTGAACCGACAACTCCAGAACCAACGCACCAAACGTAACCTGCGACACACCGGTAACCGTCAGAAGCAAGAAGCTCGATGGCTTACCGAGGCGCACGGCATTGAAACGAGTTGACTTGCCTCTCGAACGTTTGATCCATATGAATCTTCAAGTATTCAAGCACCTTCAGCATTCCGATATGAACCACGCAATCACGGACTCTACAGTGATACTCGAATAATCTACATGAACCTCCAAGTGTCCAAGCACCTACAGCACGCCGAGGCAACCCATGCATCAAAACGCTCAAGTGAAAGCAGCAGCGGAGCCTTTACCGGCATCCCTCAAAGCCGACATGAACCCATCATTAGCCCTGCACAGCGCGGCAACGAAGACGAAACAGTCAGCAGGACGGTACTTCACTTCAACGACCATCTACAGTACGTGAATAGGGGCAGTGAGAAACGAGTGAAAAAGACTGAGGTGAACTTCAAATATCGTCCTTTACGTGATAATTAGGAATTAGGTGATTTATTAGGCGAGTGTGCGTATTGCTAGTGTTCATCATGCGTTTAGTGTTGTTAGGCAACCTGTCATGTATTGTCGCTCAATGGTTGTGTCGTGCTAACTCAATTACTTACCGTGTTGTATTTTTGTGAGCCATTTGAAGTAAAATTAGAAGCGAATGCGCGATCTTCATGTATTGTTTGAGACTCACTGTCTCCAGCGGAATTTCTTTGGGGGGAGTTACATTTACGGAACGTTTGTTGTTTTTATATTCATGTAAATGGTTGGCCGCTAACGTGAACCTGTGTCCAGTGTCGCATTTAACTTTGCTGTCAATGACTCATGTGTTCATTCGTAAATTTAAGTAAAAATCAGTAAAATGATTTACGAGTAGTTGTCATATATCCCGTGTTGACCCTGGTGCATTGGTGGATGAACATAGAATACTCCCTGTTTCTAGTTTCCTTTGTCCTTTCTTTCCTATTCCCATGTACCTTTCATCTCTGCATTTTACGTTTCCTCCCTGATTATCTGGGGGTTTAAAGTTTTTCAAACGGACGTTCAAAGCGTAAGCTTACAATAACGTCTCGTGACACTCTCGCAAATTTTTTTTCCCAAGAACAGTGAACCACATTGAAACATTATTAACAACATCCATTTCACCATTCTAAAAAAATTAAACTAAGTTCAAATCTAAGTCTCACGTCGACATCCTTACTAAACACGCACAATAAAAAATAGCATATTACAATCGAAATCCCTCTTTTCTTTCTCATACAATACAATAAAAAAGCATTGTGCAAATCGACATTCTTTAACCATCTTCTTACATTGAAAAAACAATATTTTACAGCTGATGACTTTCGTCAAATCATGCACTCCCAATAAAAAGAAAACATGTTGCAGCTATAAACATTCACTGTATCATCCTCACGCAACACACATCAGTATGTTGCAGCTATCAATTTCATGCTCACACCATCAGCGTACAGCAACTACTAACATTTTCTACACACTCCACGAACTCACAGTTGTCGTCGACATCCTTGCTATCATCGTCCTCAGCAGGGTAGACGCGGTCGTACGAGACTGTGATGGGCTTGGCGTTGCTCTGCTTGGGGACTGGCTCAATAGTCACCCCCTCAGGGTTCAGGTCCACGATAGAGCCCAGGATGAACCCGTGCACCGGGTCCGTGACCCACACCTTCTGGCTGCCTCCGCCCGAGCCCTCCATGCCCTGTAACGTTAGTAATGAACTAACTCGGGGAAAAATAAGCTTGTAGCTTGTTTGCGATGGTGAAATGGTTCGATACATAAACTGGGTGGATACTGAGCTTACAGCATGGGCTGATGACTGGGGAATGGTCTGATGACCAATGACAGTAAACTCGGTGGAAATTGAGCTCGATGGTGAAATCGTTTCAAATGAGAAAGAGGAACGATTGGTTAACTATACTAATTCAACAATGTTTGTACAGTAATTGTATGAAAAAGAAAAACAAGACGAAAATGAACTGATTCCAGATCAAAAAAATGGCAACTTTTAATTAATTGTACGATGTCTCGAAGATCCAACACAATTAAAATTTCAAGCTAATCCTGCGTAATTTGAAGATTGAACAATCTTTTTTGCATTGTAAAGATGAACGAACCCAAATGCTGCTATAATTACGGATGAACATGGTCGTCGTTAAAGTAATCGCTGAATAGGTACTTTGAGAATTGAGCTACCTAGTAAAAATGAATAAAGTAACGAAAACCTGCTTACCCTTCCACGAAATTATGATTATCACAATTAAATTCAAGATTGAAGCTCCGATTCCACTTAGTTAAGTGATAATCACAGCAAAGTAAAGTTTAAATTCTAGGATCACTAGGAGAGTGCAAAATTTAGGCCTCTCGGTTGGTACAGCTCGCTACGCTGGCTACAGAAAGAAAAATATTTTGATCATACAAACGCGAAAGGGGAATAAAGAACTGAAAGACGAAGAAAGTCCTTCAGAAGGTCGGTTGCATGGTCCACAGGCGTCCTACACAGGAGACACAGAGAAAATAATAATAATAAATAAATAAGGCCTATTTAAACACAAATTTAAACCCACAACTGACTCTTGCAACAAATGCCACTGACACAGCAATGGGAAGTAAGGGTTATGGAGGTGCACTAAAATGAACGTGGGTGAGGAACATCCCATCATCATAGTGATCAGTGTGATATTGAAAACCAGAGAGAACGATTTCAGACCTTTGAAACCGTGAACTCATCCATTAAGATGCTGAAAATACGCTGACATACAAAATTAAAAGAGAGGCCGAAGGCGACTTTAATGAATTCTGCTGATACGTTCCTTCAGTTTAGAAAATAATCATGGAACCACGTTCTTTTCATTCTGATTTTTTAGGTTTTTTTCTCACGTACGTTCACTCTTTAACCTTCAAGACGAATTGTGACAAAGGAAATGAGAACTGAGAACTTCAGCACAAATAAATAATGCCTAAATTCAGGAGCAAGGGAAAAAATTGAAGTACAAAAATAACCAAGCAATGTACATTAATAAAGAATTTCAGCAGCATAGAAATTTTGAAATAGCTACGGCCAAACCCAAGGCCTATTATAACTTCCAAGTGATGTATGAGAACACCTATAAGGTGATGCATGTAAGACTGCAATTTGAGAAACCTGGCAAGTACATGAAGAGTCACGCTGCGATTGTAATTGATAGCCAATCAGGCACCAGAGCCGGGAACTGAAGCTAAAATAATGGAGGACCATGTCCTGATAACGATACGAATCGGTTAACATCACACGAACGCAAACTCATCAAGTTTCTGTTTCTCAGCGTTGGCAAAAACAAGTAGAGTAAACCAGCTCAGACAGTTTTTTATCAACGGCCGTGAGCCAAAGGAAAGTTCTCAAATCAATGGCAGAAGGAATTTTTTCGTCAGGCACTAGAGTGTAAACAGATCGCTAGAATTTAACTTATAGATTTCAATCTATATGCGAGAGAGTGGCCAAGTATAACCCCAAACAATTTCAGCGTGGAATATCTCTTGAAGTCTTGTAATTAAATTTGACATCTGGTTGCTTAGAGCTCAAAATGAAAATGCAGTAATACGAAAAAAAGACAATAAAGTAAATCAGAAACTACACAAAAGTTGAACACCAACAAAGCAGTAGTTTCACAATGCAGAAAAATGAAACTGAAGTTACACTTCAGAGAAGAATAATTCGACAGTTTCATGTCACTGTAAGGGTGAAGCAATTGCTACACTTGAAGGAATGATACAGCAAGTGGTACCCTCGACGGAAAAGCAAAATTGGAAAATGAATCTCACAAAAGATAGACAATGAAAAGAGAAGCAAACCACGCTGGCGTCTCGTCACGTTTCGATGTTTGCAAACTAAACAAGTTTAAGAACGTGTATTTCTCGGTTGAAGAAATTTTTCTGTTCACTACACACGAGAAATGTCCGTATTTCTTACTCATAAACTAATCGATGAAAATGCAATGAGACTCACGAATCAGCTCTTCAAGTTAGTATAGATATTAGATTAGACGTTAGTGGGGTTGACGCACTTTTGGAGGAACTTTTTCCTATTGGGTAGATTTATCTATAATAGCACCACATATGTAAATTAAAATTTTGAAATGTCTTGGCTCGTAGACATTTTTCGAATTTTTGCTAATAAAACGAGTTATTCTGAAAAGAAAGCTTTCAGGGGCATTTTTCAAGGCACTTCTCAAGCCAAACAAATTGATTTTAAAAATTGCTTTTAGTGTCCTCACACTCATGAAACAATATCGTACGATCTCTAGTGAATCAAAATTCAAATTTGTTGTTACTGATATTTTAGGGATTTTCAGAAAAAAATCCCCTAAAATACATTTTTTTACGATGTGAAAAATAACTAAAGAATAAGAACCTTAACAAAAATGTAATCAATAGAGATTGTTGTGCATCTAATTAAAAATAGTATGAGCCAAAACCAAGTCGCTACATCAATAAACATGAGCGATGTAATTCCAGAATATTTGAAAGCTTACATTTTTCATGGAAGCCAATATCGCCAATATGGAAATATCGACTTGGAGTATATACAAATTTTTTAAGGAAATGTTGAGGTTAAATTTGTCATAAGTCAACTACAAATAGAACGCGCTTTGAACCAAGTCGTTACGTCAATAAACGTCGAAGATATGCAAAGCTGAAATTTACAATTCATTACTTAATTATCTGTGCAACTATGAAAGTAAAATATTGGGGTTGTTTTCCATATTGGGCTGATTTATCTGAAAATTGCACCACATGTGTAAATTAAGATTTTGAAACGTTTTTGCTGATCAACATTTTTCGAATTTTTGCGTTGTAAACGAGTTTTTTCTGAAAAAATAACATTTTGGGGCACTTTTCAAAACGTTACTCAAGCCAAACCAACTGATTTCAAAAATTGCATTTAGCGTCATCACACTCAAAATACAATATTCGACCATCTCTATGGAATAAAAATTAAAATTCGTTGTTCCCAACAGTTTAGGAATTTACTAAAAAATGTATACCATTTTTCTACTTTTTTTCGTAAATTCAATGTTAACTTAACTAGTCCTAACCTAGCATATCCTAACCTTTCCTATCCTAACAAACAACAACAACAAACATCGGCATCTAAGGATGCTTTATTTCCGATTCAAGCCTGATACATATCACCATGTACACTGGCTTTTCAAATGCCTTATAATTAACAGAACGCCATGACGCTTTCCCCCGGTCAAGACCGGTACCCATTTCAGACACCTGGGTAGAATGGAGTATTGTGCTTCGAATTTTTCCCTTATACCCAACGGAGAAAATCGCCACCCAGCTCCGGGATGCACTGGGTCCAATACCGCAGGATTTCGACCCCACCCACCCCTCTCCGTCCACCTCCGAGTTGCTACATGAAGTTGCCATTCGCGCCAATTTTTGAACTATGTAGTACTACTGAGGTTTATTAACCTATCTGTTCGCTGAACAGTTATTATTAATCACTGCAATATAACCACTACAAGTACTTAGTAAGTGGATACTATAGCGGAATACCAAAGTTAACCTGCATTAAATCAATGTAATAAGTTTTGACAACGACCGCTGGTGTTTGGCCATTCGACCCTCCATCTCGGCACTCAAAAAAAGGGATTCTCTAACTTGTTTAACTTAATCGTAAACTAACTGAACTTGGCCTACCCTAACCCAACCTAACCTAACTAACCTAACCTACTTAACCTAACTTAAGTTAACTTACCTAACCTAAATTACCCTAACCTAAAAATGCTGTAGCTGCTCGGAGGTGGTGCTGTAGCTGCTCGGAGGTGGAGGGAGAGGGGTGGGCGGGGTTGAAATCCTGCGGCATTGGACTCTGTGCCTCCGGGATTCGAACCCTCGATGTCTTCAGGGAAGGGCAGGTGTTTAAACCACACGGCTATGACGCGCTAACCTGTCCTATCCTAACCTATCGTAACCGAACCTATCCTGATAAAATCTCATACATATCAATGCATGTATAGGCGATCTTTTAATGTTACACTGAGGAATTTGGCATCCACGATACCGCAAACTCAGACGAAAACGTATCGGACGGACTAAGTAACTAAGGAAGAATCAAGCTGCCTGATTTCTTCTCTTTGTTCCTGAGATAGCGCTGCTCTAGCTCTTCTTTTGCGTTCTCGGTCAAGTCTTCTTCTTTCCTGAAGCGTTTCCATTTTATTTGGTTCGTAAATTTGTACACATTTAAGATAAAATTATATTTCTGAATGTTTCTAACCGCAAAACCTTCGATATTTAAATATAATCAGGATTCACTATACCAAACAAAGATTAGATTACTAGTTAGTCTAAGCCTTTCAATCCTCTACAAATGAGATCCAAAGAGAGGAAGGAAGAAAGCACCATTTAGTATGTAGTTAAGGGAACGTGGAATCTATGCAGAAAGGGCATAGAAACAGTAAGATAAGAAAGAAGTTCATGAAACAAGATCAAAGTTGAAGAAGAAAGTAGTAGGTGTTGAAAAAACAGGACAGCAGTGAACCGAAAATAAGTTGGTTCGTAACAGAACAAAAACCTGTGTTATTTTAACAAAAAGAAAGCCTACCTAACCTTTAGCTCGGGCCCTCACATTTTCCTCCTGGGAGCACTAATTCTCATAGATACAATAGTTGTACCCCCCTGAGGGGTATACCATACGAATAAATATTCACCCTATGTTTCTTAAGAAGCGGACACCAAGCAAATATATAAATAAATATTTAAATAAATACACAACGGGTATTATTTAGGTTGGATATGAACACACCCCGGTCATTCTTAGTAGTAGATAGATGTCAAACGTATGAATGCAAGTAAAGGCCATTGTTTAATGTTACGCTAGGGAATTCGGTAGCCATGAGACTACAAACTCGACGTTTTAAACTCGCGTAATGGACGGACCGACAATGTTACTAACTAAGGCACCAAGTAAGGATAGAATAAACAGAATTGTTTTGTGATGATGACAGAAGTGAATCATTCGATCATTAAATAATTGATTTATTTAAAATGTAAACATTGTTTTGCCTGGACATTGGGCTGGTGGTAGCGAAAACCAAATATTCTATTGAGTAGATTCCTAAAACAATATGATTTGGTAGGAAAAAAATACCAAACTCTATATACGATACGATGTCATATTCAGATAATGTACGAAGAGCCCACAACAATAGTGTAGCATCAGTGAAATCAAAACATACTCCCATAACAATGGTGCCCATCGGTGGGATCCAAAATAGGGCCTATAACAAATTCTGACACATTTAAAATGTACTCAAGTATTGCAGAAAGGCGGTTCTAGTAGGAGAAAAATCATGTGGGAAGGAATCTATATGTCATGAAATCTGGCAATAAAGTTAGAAGAGTATTAATTACAAATAATTTCTTTCAAGATTATGCTCACTTGCTGGGGCAAATTTTGATCGAGCTCTTCAGGCGCGTTGATAACTTGAGGTCTTGGAGGGGTTTGTCCAGGTTCGCCTGCATTGGATGACGGCAGTTCCCCTGAGATAACTAGAGTGCGTTTTTTATTTTCTAACTCTTCATATTCTTCCTTTCTTTCTAACCGATCCAGACGGGAGACTAAACTGTTTATTGTCTTATTTTGCACGTCTATGATTTTATTTTGCTCAGATTCTTTCCTCGTTAGTGTTTCGAGTAGCGTTTTCAAGTCAATTTCTTTTTGAAATTTAGTCGTTACTGAGTTGGCCGCCATCTTGAAATAAAAGAAAACACTTGCTGATATCTTAAGGAAGTGAGGGTTGAGTACTTCTTTGTGAGATACACTTTTCGTTCGAGGGCTTTAATTTATGGTTAGATGAATTTACTCTTGGACGCTCATGGTTTGAGTGGGCACACTCTTAGGTCAGTAAAGCATTGTTAATTACCGACTCGGGAATTTTGTTTAGGAGCAGAACAAGATGCGTCCTCACTGCACCACACGACGCACACACACCCCCTCGGCCGTTCTGAACTCCTCGGCTCTACGAGCGCAGATCTTGTCAATGTAAACTACAGATCTTATCTTAGAGCCTAATCTTTAAGATACTATCTAGCCCCGCCCCTATATTGCAAGTCAAATAAATCACTTGACAAAATTAGACTCCCTTATCTGGCTAAATCGTTTCTAAAATTGTATCTCATTCGAAAGTTAGGAGTCCCCGAAATACTGGAAAAAGATTTACTAATCTCTACGCTTAAAGAATAATTTTTTCTTTCCCGTGGCGTCTTTATTCTACGAGTACATTCTTGTTGTACATTACATAACATGCAAAATATACAGAACAAAGCCAAAACTTCATCAATTTCTTTTCATTACATTTTCAGTACAATAATTATTGATGCTACTCCTAAATCAAATTGATCTACAAAAAACTGGAAATTTCTATCTTCAAACTGGAGAATCGTTTATGAACAAAAATCACTAACGTCTTAATTACTTCCAGAAATCAATAACAACAAAAACTGATTTTTAGATTTTAATTATTGTGATGAATTTGTATGGTAAACGGGAGAAGAATGCGCAATAGCAGCAGTAAAACAAATAACCACTTTATAGGTTAATGACAGAAAATGTTCATTTAAACCTCAACTGGACAAGCTAGTTTTATTTTTGTCAAGCTTTAAACTTTGTGTGTGGATCATCATAATCATGACGAATGTCACCAAGTCCCCTGACATGAAGATAACATCCCGGTTAACATACTCTACGGCCTACACGAACACAGCATGTTTATGATGAGGACTTTTATATCAATAAATTTTTCAAATCCAATGTATTATGCATCTCAAGTATTAATTTTTTTCGAAATAAACTTTCTTTCTTCTTTACTAACAGCAGCTCTGACCTCAGTCTCCGGAGGCAAAAACGAGGGTGTCGTCATCCAAGCTGACCCCTACTGCAATGAAAGCCACGCATCCAACAAATGCAGAGCAGACACATGGCAACTAGCGTGCGGCACCGGCGGTGTTGCGGGAAAAGACCGTCCCGTGATTATGAGCACTCACGATGAAAAAC
This sequence comes from Platorchestia sp. MABIK, assembly GCA_014220935.1. Classification (NCBI taxonomy): domain Eukaryota; kingdom Metazoa; phylum Arthropoda; class Malacostraca; order Amphipoda; family Talitridae; genus Platorchestia; species Platorchestia sp. MABIK. Next base: position 15,699 of record JACJUY010006119.1, on the reverse strand, counting down.
ACTCTGTTCGAACTCGATCTCATATTGAATCGTTGATTGCATTTTAGCTGGAGGAAAATGCAATGTCGATGAACTTTTCATATATTATCATCATTATTATTATAGGAATTACATTTACCAATTTGACTTTGGCGCAGCAAGCTCTGAACTTTAACTGGCCGTGCATTAAACCGATCAAAATGAGATTTAAATACTAAGAAGAAGAAGAAGAATAACTTCACGGAAACGTTTCTACCGGGGTCACCAGCTTAACACCCCTATGGATCCCCCCAACAGTTGCCGATAATCTCAGAGATTTTGACTAAGACAGACTACAGCAAGTTACAAGAGGCTCTCGCATTCTGACACGGCGGACTGAACATACTATAAAATGCTACGAAAAAATGCTGCGCAACGTCTCTGCATTGCCCGAACTTATCTTCTATGATCTGCGTTGTACCATTAACCGTGCTCTTGTTTTTTTATTTGTACAAAGATTTCGTTTCATGTTTATTTTGCTATACTAGCCATTCAAAAGGCTATGAATTACCAGGCTTTGTCGAACCTCATTTTAATGTAATTCAAGGTCAAGGTACCCAACNGGTACCCAACTGTCAAGACGCCGTTTAGCCATCTCTAAGGCATACCTCATTTTTTACTTAAGCTCTGAATGACATTCATCTCATGTCGCCTTTTCATTATTTTTCCACCTGTGAACCTACCCTCTTTCTCTAAAAAGAGGCTCCCATGGCTTCACTCGGGAAGAAACTCCTTCGCATAAACGCAACCACCACCGGGTCCGGTAAGGGTCCTAAACAGTCACCAGATGAGGGCTTCTTCTCGTCTCCGAATATTTCTAGATTTGCGCTCATCGAATACCCAATTAAATTGGATGTTCCTGTTCTTCCAGAAAAACGGAGAATTAATTGGGGGACGTTAATAGTTACCTCCTAGTAATTCAAATGCATATGAAAAGAAGAGAGAATTTTTTTATATTGGCTGATAATTTTCTTGCGCAGTGAAGTCTCCAGTAGTTTCATAAGTTTCATTCAAATTTTTCCACTTTTTTCAAGGCCGCACTGTTCCCTTACGGCACCTGGTTCCCATTTGGTAAACCTCATGAAAGAAAGAAGAGACATCTCATTCGAAGTCTTTTAACGGAAGCCGGTTGCGTTTTAGCCTCGATTAGTCCTACAACTTTTGGATATTTGATCTTGGTATGTGTCTTAATAAAAATATAAGGAAACACAGACATGACTCGACAGAAACAAAAATGAAATATTTTTGAAGTCACACGAGAATAAGCTTTCTAAAAATGAATGAGTACACAAAGAACAAGAAACTGAACAATTGTGGGGCAAGATTTGCGTACAATTATATATCGTAGTTATTGTGATACTAGCAGCGTCAATTCGGAGTCGAATTGCCTTTGATTTGACCTTAGTCGAGTCGATTTAAGGGACAAGAACTTACTCTGCCCGCTGTACTGCCCGTCACACAAAGTGAACTGTTTGAAAATTCGACCTTGGTAAGGAAGGCATTTGCTACTAGAGGGCAGTCGACACTACCCAACTTTTCGTCAATCGCAAACCTCCCCAAAACGCGAACGAAAACCTTTCTGAATCCAGACTACGTTTTCGAGGGCGTGAAGCCAAAGTGCACTAATAGTTAATTTTTTAAATTGAATTAACAATAATCAAATCTAAATCTATTGACATATTTTGCTTATACAGAATAAATATTTTACAAGTTAAGGAGTTAATTTCGGTAAATACAATATGTGTGCTGTCCTACAATTTACTGCTTTCACGAGAAAAACACTACTAAATAGATAAAATGGGGGAAAAAAACAGAAACTAAGCAATTCACGAGAAAAAACACCATTCGCAATACATAAACAAGAGAGTGTTCGCCCGTTTCTAGAAAAGTTTGGTTCGGAGTTCTCCAATAGTTTCGAAAACACGACCACACCGAAATCTGTCAGTTTTTCATCTGTGTTCGTCTTCGTGGACTGTCGAAAACCACACGATTCGGCCGAATGATTCAAAGCGTCGACGAGCCTTAAGAGAATAGAAGCATGGGGGGAAACATTGACAAAGCACAGAAGAGACTAGTACCGTTGCAACGTACCGGACAGGAAGCGGCTTCGTCTAGGATGCCTGTGAAATTTTCTGGCTAAGAGACCCAAGTTAGTGTTTTTATCAATAAAATTTGTATATATTATAGCTTCATGTACAGATGAGGTGTTCCTTGTTTCCCTGTTGAATAAAAATCATGAAAGCTGCGATCAACACTTCGCTACAGCCCATCACAAAATAGAATGTATAAGTGAAAACCAAGCCCTATTTCAGGCCGATGTTTTACTTGATTTGACTGATGCAACTCGCAGCGAAAAGATGATGAAAGGTTAGATTAATGTTAGCTCAAGCCTTCAACCGCTACAAAGGCGTTCCAAAGATATGGATGCACGATTTATTAAGGAATTAAGGGAGCGCAGAATCTATGCTCAGGGTGCATGAAAACTGTTGGGAAAGAAGTTCGTGAAACAAGATCAAAGTTGAAGAAGAAAATCGTATGCACTGATAAACAGGTAAGCAGTGAACCGAAAAGATGATCGTAACAAAATAAAAAAATTTATATTTCAACAAGAGGAAGGCCTAACTTATTTTTGCTCGGAACCTCATTACCTATTATGGTAAATAAAATAAATGTACCAATTTAAATATATCAAATAAATTAAAATCACTTGTAGTGACACCCTAACCATATTTCGTGCCCACGTCCATCGCACAGAATGACAATTTCCACGCGTAGTGCAATTGGCTTGACCAAGTGTTGAGAAGCGTCGATGTGAACGTTCTCTAGATCTCACCAAATAATCTAATTTTTTGGGTTGTCGTAACTATGTTATTCTAAGAACAGATTCAAGTAAAGACAGAGAAGTCCCCTAAAAATATTTTTTATTAAGAAAAGCGATCAATGAACTTTTTCTTGTAATTTACGATCAGCATCTATAGTACATCTGAATAATGGACCTGATAAACAAAATCTGAAAACCAGTATTCATTTCAGGATAGTAAAACGCATTCAGGTAAGTAAGAGTTTATTCACATTAGTTCATCTTAAAAAGAAGGCTAAGGCGGTTGTAGCCTTCCAAATGTACAGATAAATGTATAGAAGATACAGACCATCAAGCATGATGACTAATAAGCCCAAGTAAACAAAACGATAAGCAAATCACGGTAGAAAAAAAATTACCAGAAAGAATAGCTGTGAACGTCACTTGTAAAAAAATAGTCCCAAGTCACCTGCAAAAAAACGATGGTGCTGAGTTACTAGTTTTCGTCCTTCGTACACTCGCAATGTATGCGCCGAATTTTAACAGTACAAAGAAACGAAAAACTGCCGTAAAAACAAAGATAATTGTTTACGCTTTTTTTGTCACTAAACTGGAAGCTAAATTAAATCTAGCAAGAGGATTGCTAAACTGATCTTGTTCAGTATAAAATATTCGATTTTTATGAAAAAAATCATGAAAAAGCTAACCTTGCGAATTTTGCGTGACAAAAGCCTATAAGGCAACCGTGTTTCCAAGGTATTAAAAACGTAAATTTTTAACTCGTATTTTGAAAAGCGAAGCAACACACACACAATCCTACAATAACCGTAGACGTTTGACTTGCCGCTTGTGGACTACCGTGATAGTATTCCAACAAAAGACTTGAGTTTCATTCCATGTTCTGGTAATCGTCCGTTCCTATTGAGCACAGAATTCATTTATACAAAGTAAAATTATAACTCTACCAAACTATAAACGTCCTCCACAACAAACTAGCACTTGAAAAAATAATAGCTCTTTACGTTAGCCATCAATGGTTACAAAAGAAAATACAAAATTAATGAGGACCAGACGCAAAAAAACTAAAGCATACCCAAAATGTTTACCTTGAATTTAATGAGGGTGCATGGAGTAGGAAGGCACCGGAACTTTTTATATCATAAGACCCTCAAGCTTACGCCTTAAAAACGAACGCACAGATTGACTCTTTTATACAACTAACGCAATCGCCTTATTCTCTGTTACCACATGACCTGGTTGGAGAAGCAGAATCCTATAAGGGTTCTTACAAACTTAAAACCACTCTATATTACAACAAGAATGGCTTACTTACCTCGATTTCCTTCTTTTTAAAAATGACACAGCATACTCACAGTTGTACATAAATATCACTGGCTTGTGACAGAACATTGTAAAACATTACTTATGTATCATCACAGCCGTAAAACACAGCAGCAAATGTGTCATCAGTACCATAAAACACTGCAAACGTACCATCAATATCAAAAAAACGCAGGTATCAATACTTTAAACACTGTAGACATATCAACACCGCGAAACACTGCAAATACAAGTATATCAATACTATACAACACTGCAGACATGTGATGAAGCAGCTCACAACCTCTTTATGAGAAAACAAACCCAACACAAACCTCCGCCGTTAACGAATGACTTTGTGAGACATGTTGCCTGCTACTTCGGCCATTGAGTTCCACTGCGGCATGTGAAGCACGGTAGTCTACCATGATGTGAAGCAACAGTCTTACTTATGCTTCTCCTGAAGTGGGTATCGGTGATACGCAGCGGAGAAGTTGGAACTTTTATGGAATAAATTTACATTAGTACATATACAGATTACTGAACACGTGAAATGACTCGATGAGATTTTGAAGGGTGCCTGACTACAACTTTAACACATGCCATGGAAGCGTTGTGTGTCGTACCGTGCGCTAATTAGCTAGCAAGTTCACGAGAAAATTATCCGAGTCCAAATCTCGTTCGAGGACACACGTCTCCTCAAAGCGATGTTTAAAAACACAAAATTCCGCAAGTTTTCTTAAAAATTTACCAATTTTGTTTTTCCTAAAAAACGGAAAACCGATTTGTCCTGGTTTCAAAGTTGATCCGGGCATTGAAACTGATGAAAAATTGTTTGCAGGCCGAGTGGCATGTTAATTTTCAAATATTATGTTCAATTATTTTTTTAGATTTTTGAAACATGTTTTTTTACCACATTGAAAATCATTGTGATTATGGAAAAAAATAGGAAAACCATCATTCTTCTCTATCGGAGTGGTCTACCAAAAAAGGAAATCGTTGCCAAGCAACTTGCATCATCGTCAGCTGTCTACAGATAGATAAAACAGTTCAACGAGACAAAATCCATATTGGCGAAGACAGCCTCCGGCAGGAAAAGATTGTCTACTCGTCAAGATAGAGCTTTAGTGCGGTTTTCGTCACAGGAAAGAGCTGCCAGCAGTTCAGAGCTTACGCTAAAATGGGAGAGGGATGGCGTCCATGCCTCAGCGCGAACTGTTCGACGTCGATTCTTCGACAACGGATTTGCTTCAATTAGAGCTGCGGAGAAACCTCTTTTGACTGCGACAAACATCAAAGACCAACTTAATTTTTCCTGGAAGTACCAGCATTGGACTGCTGAACAATGGAACAAAGTGATTTTCTCCAATGAATCTTCGTTCTCTCTTTTTGCCACCTTCGAGAAAAGCCTCGTGCGACGAAGAAAAGGTGAGTGATTTAACAAGGAGCGTGTCGTTCCAAAGGTCAAGCATCCTGCCACTCTTCACGTCTGAGGTTGCTTTTTAGGTGAGGGAACTGGAGCACTGACGATTTTACCCCAAAAACACAGCAATGAATTCGGCCTGGTACCTGAAAGTCTTAAATTATCATCTCCTTCCAACGATAGCTGGTCAGTTTCCCAACAAAGAGGTTGTTTATCAACATAATGGGGCTCGCTGTCAAAATGCAAGAGCAGTTAAAAAGTTCCTTGATGACAATAAAATGAAGATTTTGGGTCCTTGGCCTGGAAATTCGGCTGATCTGAATCCGATTCAAAATTTATGATTGATCATCAAAAACCAAGTGCTCTCTCTCAACCTCGATGAACTTCTTTTACTCTTTGCAAGAGGCCCTGTGAGCTCCACTGGGAACTAAGCATTAATAGTGAATATACACGTGTTTTTTTGTAAAAAAACGCAGCGTATCGAAATTGATGTGACAGTGCAAATCATTTAACGTGAAAAGGATGCGCATTTTCATATGTGCTAAATTAGTTGGATAGAGCACTCTCTGTTATCGCCTCCTGTCAGCAGGTACGTAAGGTTCGCCTCCGTACTTTGCCCACTCTTTCTCGAACTCGTGCTCGAGGATCTCGGCGCCGCGCTTGCGCGTCAAGCCAGTTTCTTCGATGTTCAGCTCACACATCTGCATGTCGTCGCGACCTGCGGAGCAGTCAAACTCTTAAGTGAGTGGCACAGAAAGCGGCGAGACTTCTCTCAACGTATAAATAGTGTAATTCAAAGCTAAAGAATCGGAAAGGGCAATTTGATCAACACACTTGAAAACACCGAGTTTCTATGGCCTAAAGCTGAAAGAAGACGCAAGTCTTGAAAATCGTTCCTTAGTTGAAGCGTTTGGGATTAGAGAGAACATATAGAGATCCCGTGAGCGCGTAACGTATATTCAAATTTGATGGAAATCCGCTATTCACCATCGACAACTGCACTAGATTGACTTCACCACCTACACACATAGAGGTACAACTATTTTTTCCTAGTGCATTACTCGGCAGAGCTTAACATCAATATCTTAAGGGCATAGCCAATCACATTCTTGATCACTGGTTGTACCCGTAAAAAATCACGGTTATTTTCCTAAGGTGAACAACTTATTATCACCAATATTTTACACGAGTCACTCACCGGCCAAACAGAGGATGGGATGCTTGGCGGGATGCAGCTCTATCTGGCGGGCAATCCAGTTCCCGTCAAAGTGAGCGTACCACCTGCATGCAGCGGAGAAAAGGAATCAAACACATGAAAAGATCACACAACCGCCGACGATTTTCATCCTATCACACAACCATCGATGTACTAATCTTTTCATCGAATAACATTGGACGTTCTGAGAGGATAGGAAAGTTGCAACAGACGTCCACAGACCACCATACATTAGGTGGTCTGTGATCCATTACATTAGGTGGTCTGTCATACATTAGGTGGTCATTAGGATACATTAGGTGGTCTGTCAGAGCAAAAAGTGAACCCCTCAGTTGACTATTCTCATCAAAAGCACGCTTTACCAGCGCTGCAATCGTCAACACGGTAATGCTAGCATAATAATGCTGCAAATACCCGTGCACAATTAATAAAAATGAGCCACTGATTATAATAACCCACCAATACAATGACAGAGCAACGTATCAATTCAACAATGTAAGAAGTAACTAATACAATGACTCAGCAATTCAAACCGGTGATAAAATGAAGTAAAAACTGGGCACTAGTGCACTTGAATGATTAACCATGTGAGTCACTAATACAATAATTCAGCTGTACACAAATTCAGTGATAAGGCAATGCAATAATTGGGCATTAGAACGCTTCAGTGATCAAAAATTTAAGGAGTCAATCAAACATCAACTCGGAATGAGGTAATGCAATAATTCGGTACTACAATTACAGAAGAACACATCAAGTGGACCACTGACCAGCCCTTCTGCTGGCTGCTGGAGGCCGGGTCGTCGGTGGGGCGCACGAACGGGATGCGGAAGTAGCGGCTGCTGCCCTGGCTCTTGCCGCCCCCTCCCGCCGCCGCTGCGCGTGCCGACGAACTTATTGCTGTTCAATAGTATAACGTCACAAAATTTCTTCGTAAAATGTGCAAGCTGACCACGTGAACGATAAAGAAGATACCATTTCTTGAGATGTAAGATTCATTATAGATTCTTATAGCAATGATTTGCTAGTTGTCAAAAGTTAATTCTGCCAAAAATATATCTATTTTATCTACAATGCCAATGTGGTGACTTCAAAATGAAGATTTATGAAACAATTACCCAAGTTCATGTACACAATAGAAACATTGGCTACTGGCTACTCTTTTGAACTCCTACAATTTAATACCTACCTCACGAATTCATTATTCAGTAATTGAAAAACCTCAATCGAAATGGATAGAAGAATTTGAAAAAAATTATAACAAACCAGCATAAAGAATTAAATTAATTAAACTAGCGCATACATTTCAGAACATTAATTTAACTCGCTTGATATGCAATGCGAAAAAACCTTTTTTGGTATACGTGTGAAATATTCAGCGTGCAATTAAGAGGGACTCCACAGAGAAAACATTTTGACGAGCAACAACTGCCAGACAAAGTAGCGGGTCGCAAATGCATGGAAACGCACAGAACACATCACGTGATTATTATTATTATGTAAGAAAGTTTTAACCTCCCAATTACCACGACAAAGATGTTCAAAAAGAGGAAGGATGAACACAGCATTTAGTGTGGAATTGAGGGAACGCGAAATCTATGCATAAGGTGCATGGAAACAGTAAGCTAAGAAAGAAGCTACTGAAACTGGAAAAAGTTGAAGAAAGTAGTAGGTGCTGAAAAACAGGACAGCAGAGAACCGAAAAAAGATGGTCCGTAACAAAGCACAAACCAATTCTATTTCAACAAAAAAGAGAGCCAACCTAACCTTTAGCTCGGTCCGTCACGTAATCCCCCTGCACATCACGTGATGTAACTCAGAACTACGTGCTGAAAAAACGAATGAAAAGAGCACAAAAGCTTAACGAGAGACAACGTGCTAGACGATGGTTAACTGAAAAGATATCACAGAGTAATTGCGTAATCGTCGAAGTGATGAAATAAAATTATCATCGATCCGCTCTAAAAAAAATTTCAAGTGCATACCACAAGAAATGAAGGTAAGACGAATTATCGTGAAGGTTGCTTTGTCAACTGTTATGGAGTGGGTAAAATTTGTGAAATGCTCCGCAAATAATTCATCTTCAAGACCCAACTCAAGGATTTATGCCAGTAAAGCTCTAGTATAAAAATCAAATACAGCGTCGAAGTATGAAACAATCAAATGAATTTTCTATAGCTTATAGAATCTGTCGAAAATAAGCAGAAGCTACACAGGTAAATTGAATTACTGATAAACTCGGAATAAAACCGATCGATTACTAAAATCCTCGAAATGATGTTGGCCCAAACATGATAAAAACATAAGAATTTGTTGGAAAAAATAATAATTTTAATTTAGGCATTGCGAAAAATATAAAAGGCAGAGGCTATGTCTTCTGCCCGTGGCCGTATTCAAGTCTGGCGTGAATAAGACAGCCGAATTATAGGTGTAGGGATGTTTTAACAAAAATTTTACAATTAAGAAGTACCGTACGTCAGCAGGTAATTCACAACATGGTTGTCGTGCAGTTATTAGCTGTCTAGTGGCCGTGTCGAATAAATACCAGCAGCGGGACATTAAATGAATCAAAGCGATGTACCTGGATGCACACTGCGCACAACTATATTCATAAACAATTGAGGAACATCGCAACGGGAAGTTTTTCTTTGAAACTGAAAAACGATCTAATACAAAAGTTGTTCACATAAATAACATGCAATTTAATGTTGAAGTATTTAAGCACAAGAGATTTCAGCTTTTCTTTAAGTTTCTAGGATTGAGCACCAAAATATGAGAGAGAAATGTAAAGCATCTTATTAGGGTCATTGTTGAACGGAAGACATTAAGCTTTTTGGACAAAAACTACTTCAACTGAGACTCTATTAAAAATAATGGAGTCCTAGTTAAAGCAGTTTTTGTCCAAAAAGCTTAATAGTCTCCTGTCCTCCAATGACTCTAATAAAACGCTTTTCATTTTTCTCCCATATTTTGGTGCTCAATCCTAGAAATTTGAAGAAGAGCTGAAATTTCTTGTGCTTAAATACATCAACATGAAATTGCATGTTCTTTATGTGAACAACTTTTGTATTAGATCGTTTTTCAGTTTCAGGGAAAACCTTCCCGTTGCGATGCGATCCTCAATTGTTTATGAATATAGTTGTGCACAGTGAGCATCCAGGTACATCGGTTGCACCGGTCGTACCCTAGGACAGAGGATCACAGAGCATACGGGAGTCAGTTACCGCACAGGATCAAGGCTAGGACAACCACCCCATTCTGCAGTCCGTATTCACGCAGATAACTCTAATTCAATAATCACAAATAATAATTTTTCAATCGTAGGGCAGGGGTCAAATTTTACTGAGGTACGCATTTTAGAATCACTGCATATTTTAAATGGTAGATCAGCACTGAGTGATACGTCTAGTTCGTTCCCATTGTGCATTTCCATCTAAATTTGTTAATCTCGTAAACCGTTCGTCTGTAACTAATCACATTTATTTCACATCGTGTGTTTTTCAGCTAATGATGGGATTTATTCCGAAACGTCCCAAAAATGTTTAGAATTTTATTCTTCGCTTTTAAATTTCTAATAAAATTGCGTTATTACCAAGCAAAAGACGTGCTTCAAGAATCAACGAGTAAAAGGGCAGTGTAGAGTACGAACGAAGAGACAGAAAACTGATTAAACGCCAGTTTATAAATTAGAGAAAGAAAGAAGGATCCTAAGAATGAAAATACAGTAATTACAACACGGTAAAATAACGCCAAAGTCACTAGACATAACCAGCTTTCTGGCTCGAACGAGACTCGATGAAATTCAAGAAAACGCCAGTGCCGTGGAGGATGAGTATCGCAAGCAAATTGTGCGGTAACATGTACAGCCACCACTGAAATGTCGCATTTCGCCACTTGAAAAATAGCCAAGATTAGAATAATTTTCATGAAGATGGTTGAATTCAGGTCCATGAGGGTACAAGTTCCAAGCGTGAGGCCATGTAAGCTCGAAAACTAGGTTCAACCAGAGAATACGGGATTTCAGTTCCTGGATTTGAAGGAAGTATTGAGCAGCATCGATGTTTTTGAGAGGCTTCATCGTTGTGGAATTTTCGTCGTCATGATTGTATTTGAGCTTTTTAGCTAAAGTTAATCGAAATCTCGCAACTGCAACCTAACATCTCGCAAGCGTGATCAAAGAAAACGAAAGCATTGACCTAATCATAGTTAGCGCAGGCAGATGGTGGCAAGAAAGGAATGAGCTAGCAATATCAATGGTGAGCTACGAGGTTCAGAAAGGAACAGCGTGTAATTTTCTTGGGGATCATCTACTCAGAAAATGGAAATGAAAAAGACGCATTCGTTAATATGTATCCCATGTAAGGATTGCAGAAATTAAATTCATGCTTAAGGGGATTTATGAAGGCAACAAAATTTCAAACACATTCAGTCCAAGGGACGGAGAAATAAACCAGCAGTTAGGGTATAAGTTCATGGCTACATTCAATCGAAAAAACGCTGTGTTAAAAGCAAAGCTAATTGGGCGTCCTATAGTAACAAGTGAGGGTTTCTTAAGTCAATACATTCGATTAGCTAACCAGGAACGCTGACAAAACTATGGGGTAGAAATTTGTCACAAAAGCTATCAGGGCTATAAACGTCAGATGGAACTGAGTAACTCTTTCTAAGTACTCAACTTATCAAACTCGATTGCTCTCACTAAAAACGTATATTGTTGAAATAAGCAAACTGGGAGACACATCATACGACACAATTCACTCTCAGTAGTCCTAATTCAAAAAAAGTAAATAAAAACTCCCAGAAGGGGACGAACTCATTCTACCTCATTCAATAATATTGGATACGAAAAATTAATTGTTGTATCGTAAAGTATCCGCGTATTATAATTTGGTGGGCGTTCATGTAGAATAAAACAGTTGAGAACAAGCCGTGGTAGAAATAACAGCAAAGATATAATCACCCTCAGAGAAACTGACAGTCTCTCTCTATACGATTCACAAATGAAGGCAACATACTAATAAGCTTACTTTCTGTCATTCCAGAGCTGTGATCGCGCAAACTACTAGGCACGCAATAAACCTTCAAAAGTGTTTAGTGAGAACACTCAAAAAAAAGGCAGATTGTATTTTTTTTATTTTTAACATAAAAAGGGGCTAGTACTTCATCGAAAGCGGCAGTTTGTCACAGACAACATCAACTGATGAGTTAAGTTTCAGAAATTTATTTGGCAACTATGAATTACCCGAAGATTCTGTTGTGCGCCATTTTCAGCCGCTCACAAGCATCAATGAGCAAAGCTCCTTCGACTTGAATGCAGTAGCAAATTGTAACAATTTGATCAGATTAAGCGCGACATACCTTATCAGAAAATACGTATCTTAAGAGGGTTGGAAAAGGCATTAGAATCATGGGTGTTGGGACGGTAAATGAACTGAACAAGGTTTCAGTAAATCATAATGTGAGAGTTTAGGTTAATGGTGCTGGGACGGGTAGGTTTAAAACAGAACTGAAATACGACGGTCACCTTTGAGCGAGAAACTCGCAAGTTCAACAGGACTCATCGGAGCAGCAGTGGGAGCTTGAAGAGGACAAAGTAACGAGTGAGAGCGTCGTAACATTAAGGGGATCTACTACCCTGTATTTTACCTAATATACCGAATTTTTCAAATTTCACTGTTCACGTTTCTATTGCATCTAGAAGAACGAAAATGAATACAGATATGTAAAACTGAATTCTGAACACATTTGCTTCTGTGAAAACTTTCGATTTTCGCAATAGAAAATCGCAATTGGTGGACATTGTAACCATAACTTTTTTCTAGTTCGTGATTCAAAGAAAATCTTTCGTTACGAGGTTCCTACAGTCTTTCCGCGTTGAATGAGACCACAATCGCGCTTCTACGTGAAAAATTGTAAAGTGGGAAAAGTTTTGCGCAAGCATATATATTTTTTCTTATGTTCGCACAATAACTCTTTTCTATTGCGATAATCAAAAATTTTATAGGAGAAAATGTGTTTAGAAATCAATTTTACATACCTGTATTCATTTTCGTTCCTCTAGATGCAATAGAAACGTGAACAGTGAAATTTGAAAAATCCGGTACCCAGGTAAAATACAGGGTAGTAGATCCCCTTAAGGCTTACGGTACACTACATGTGTCGCAGGGTTGCCGTGCCAGATTTTTCCAATGTAGAATTATTCAATATTGCAAAGGTTGATTTAAAAAAGTTTAATTTATGAATTGAAAAAAAACAATCTGGCAATAAGTCAAGAATGCTATTCAATTACTGAGATGCACTCAGCAAATCTAAAGGAAAGCCCTACCCAATCCCAACTAGTAGGTCAATTCCGTTACATTTGAGCAAGAAATGAGTATAGCTGCTTCCGAGAGCAGCAACGCTACAATACGTAGTACAGCATAAGCTTCTTCAATATCATAAGACCACTGCTACTTGAGGAATAGTTTCCATTTGCATTAACTGAATCACAGTGTGGGATTTCAGCGCTGTTTTGAAATAGAAATTTGCCAATAGGACAGTGAAGAAGTGGTAGAAACATTATTAGTTACAAGCTAACAAAACTATAAATTCCCATGGAATTTTAAAAACCTTTGACAATTCAAAGTTTAATCCCCAGGACATGTTCACAGTGAGAATCAAAGTCAGGAAAAACATTAGAATAAAAAATTGCGGTAAAAGACTCGTCCAACTTTTCGGATGATCATTCAATTTCTTTTTTACATTCGAAGACGGTAATTGGAAAAGGTAGCAACTCTTTGGCTTTCTACTACTGCTGCACAGTGAATGGTTAAACAGTCTTCATCAATTAAAGGGAAGCAGTTTCTTCACAAAAATTCACCAAAACAAATCTTTTTGATGCTAGTCCAACACGTAAATGTTGGAGAAAACTACACCAAGCAGCAAATTCACTCATGTCTGAAGTAACCGACTTAGCTAGAAAGCTAGTGAGACTCAGGGAGCGTAACTGTGGCGAGAGGGGACTGACCAGCCTGTAACACCGAGTTGGGCGCTCTCTGGCTCTCGTCTTTGGTGGTCTTCTTGTTCTTGGCCTTCCACGCGTGGTACACCTTCAGGCGCTTGTGGAACTCCGACCTGGACGCCTGTACAACCACCACAGTCTCAGCATTAACGAAATTTGTTGAGAATTGTTGTACTAGCAAAAATATTGGGATACGAACAGCGAAAATCAATATTTCATGAATTCCCCTATGTGCACAGCTGTTATGAGTCTCCTCTCATAACGTCTAAAAAACTGGGCCCACCATCTACGAATGAAACAACGGAGGACGCTCGGCTAGTTGGAACCGATCATACACGGTATGAGGCCGCAACACAACACGTCAAATTACACAAGCCAACGGCCTCTTCACGTTCCGCTTCGTCGCGACGACTTCCCAGCGATTAACGAACGGCGACGACTAACTGATGAGATGAAAGACACTGACGCTAAGGAAGGTTGTTCTATTGTAACCTTCTTATTTCATTCATTAATTAAATGCCACCAATCAAGTAAGTTAGATAATATTTTAAAATCAATTTGATTAATCAGGATCGATGGAAAATTTCTTTTGCAAATAGGATTTATATGTGTGAATTTCAAATGAAACCGCTTGCTCGTGGAACTCACCATTTGACTGTCACGAAACAGTCACGAAAGGCGCGGCGGTGCCTGAAAGGTTATCCCTGTACCCCACTAGGGGAGGGCACTCGACTAAGGTCTGTGACGGGAGAAAGTTGTTGTCTCCACCTCGCTTGCCCACTGGGCATGCGAGGGCTTTCTTGATAAAATCCCGTAATTCTAATCAGATGTGAGTGACGGGTTCACTTAAAGTGATTTTTTATTTCTAACCGAATGTTTTGAAATTTGCCCGGTACATGTAATTTTGAAAAAGAAACACATGTATGCTCATGTGACTTTTTCGATTTTGGCCTTAGTTTTTGAGAAAATGGGAAATATTTTTTAAATAATTTTCTTGGACATTCCAAAAGAAAAGAAGTCAATTAGTTTTCATGCTAGAAAAAAAATTAAAGTACTGAGTCTGAAAAGTTCTATTCGACCTTGACTTGTGAATAGCTAACAAAATTAAATACCGTGGCAAGAAAAACGTCAAGAAAACAAAGATCTTGATGAAATAAGTGTGGCGGAAACATCATTAATAGGGACATAACATCAGGTGTGGCGTCAGTGGAATCAAAATAAGACGCCATAACATCTGAGGCACGAATGTGGGATTTCAGCATATATATATCACTCATATTAATTATTTGATTTTAGCATCTTCAAGCACCTTAAAATACCAATATAACACAGTAAACGAATGAATAACGAAGCTCAGAAAAGCCAGGCTTTCCCATTGATAAACTAAAAATAACAAGCCACGTCGGACACACATAAAATTGTTTGCTAAAATTATAGAATAGACTGGAACCTTTACACGACATAATCAATGTTGGCTCCGAGAGTTCCACCAAAAATTGATCTACACATTGTAATTTTCTTATTTCGATGTTCTGAGTCAATCATTTGGTTTGAGTCCCAGTCTAGAGCTAATTTTTTTGCGTTTCGAATAAAATTGAAAATAACTCGGTCAAATATCAATTATTGTGAAAACCGGTACGACTATTAAAGACCGCGTTTTACATTCCTAGCGCTAATTAATGCTCTGCGTCATATGATTCAGAAGCTCTATAATTTCTAATTTTTGGTGAGTTGACCGGCGACGTTAGCTAACATATCAAGCTGACATTTCCTCATAAGATTCATCTTAATAGACAATACTAAAATCCGAATGAATTGCAAAAGTAGGTTGTACATCACATCCCTAGGGATGAGCTGAACTGTCGTGTCGTGGATAAATGGTTAAACAGCAGTAGGGAGTACGTCAACGGGTGGCAAAATTC